>VDFB02063814.1:0-21873 GCA_007258455.2 Sequoia sempervirens | reverse complement strand
GTTCATCTAATTCATATCCATCTATCACCACTGAATTCCTCAATTCTTCATCAACCTTGACACTTGCACTTTCAATAATCTTTCTCAGCCTTTTATTGTAATATATGTAAGCTTTTCTTTTAATAGAATATCCAAGGAAGATACCTTCATCATACCTTTCATCAAACTTTCCTAAGTTTCTCATCATTACTATCTTCTTTCCGAGCATAGTGATTTGATTCCAAACACTCTAAATTACTTGACAATAGGGATCCTTCCATACCATAACTCATAGGGAGCCTTTGTGTTGTTAGCATTTTCTTGAACTCTATTAAGTATGTAAATAATAGTATGAATTTCTTCTCTCCTGTAGGCTTCCGGTAGGTTAGCTTCTTTCATCATAGTCCTTACAACTTCTTGAGCAATCCTATTTTCCCTTTCAACCACTCCATTTTTCTAAGTCCTAGGGGTAGACAAGTTCCTTTTTATGCCATGATTCTCATAAAACATGTTAAATTCATTGGAGGTGAAATCCCTACCTCTGTCAGACCTCAAACATTTGATCTTCAAATCCATTTCATTCTCAACCATAATTTTAAACGCTTTGAATCTATTTAGGGCTTTAGATTTCTTTCTAAGAAAAGTAACCCATGTCATTCTAGAATAATCATCAATCAAAAGCATGAAATACTTGTCACTTTGAATAATTCTCACTCTTGTAGGACAACAAAGGTCTGTATGCACCAATTCCAACAATTTGATCGAAGATTGTTCTTTTCCCTTGAAAGTACTTTTTTGTTTTCCAAATTGATAATATCTACAAACAACATTGATAGGATTTGTAATCTTTGGAAGATCACTCACTACTTGAACTAAACTGATTCTAACTAAGTTATCAAAATTAATGTGACACATCCTCTTGTGCCATAACCGACTATCATTAATTTGAGTCATAAAATAGTGACCATCAACATCCTTGAGTTGATAGATATCTCCATCTATCCTCTTTCTAGAAACAATCATTGTTTCAGACCCTTTTTTGATCTCACATCCATCATCCTGAAACATAAGATTGTACCCTTTGCTACAAATTTGTCCAACACTCAAGAAGTTATGCCTTAAACCTTTAACATAGTAAAAATATTCAGTATTATGCTTACCATCAAAACTGATTGAACCTATTCCACAAATCTTTGCACCTGAATCATCTCCAAATTTAACAAGTCTTCCATCATATTTTTCAAGTTTAACAAACTTACTTTTGTCTTTGGTCATATGATTTAAGCAACCACTGTCAATAACCCAATAGTTCTTATCCTATCTAACATGAAAATTAGATACCAAAGTACTTCCAGCCTTATCCTTTTTCTCCAGAGCACTTTCCTTCACACAACTTTCAAAGTTAGCAGAAATAGATTCATATTTTAAAGACAAGAATAAACATTCATTATCATCAACATCTCCATAATCAGATTCATCATTAGAAATACCAACATCTTCTCTAACATAATAGATTTTCTTTATCATCTTTCCTTTGTTTTCTTTGTTCTTATTGTTCACAACTTTGTTTGGACATCTTGAAGCATAGTGACCTATTTTTCCACAATTGAAACATTTGAAAGGTAATTTACCTTTGTAATTATCGGTTCCCTTTTTCATCCTTCTTACAAAGTTAGCTTCTACATCATCAAGATCATCTCCATCCAAATCTTCAACTTTTTCTAATTTTCTAGACTTGAAAGCAATCTCCACTTTTGCACCTTTATTTGGACCAATTTTTCTCATTTCAAATGTAGTTAGTTTTCCATACAATCGATCTCTAGTGTAAGTATTAAAATTTGAAACTTCCTCAATAGAAAAAACCTTTCAACCATAGGAATCAGGAAGAGTTCTAAGAATTTTTTTTACCACTTTAGGTTCTTTGATTTTTGCACCAAGACCTCTCATTGCTCTGACAAGTTCATCAACCCTTTGCATGTAAATTGTAATTGTTTCATCTTTAGACATTCACAAGTTCTCAAATTGTGTCTTTAGATTCTACATTTTAGCTTGTTTATCCTTATCATCTCCTTCATAAATACTTTCTAGCTTATCCCAAAATTATTTAGCAATTTTCAAAACCATAACTTTCACTAATTCAGTATTTGCAAGACTACTCAAAAGAACAAACCTTGCTTTACCATCTGTTTCATAGGCCTTGATCTCATCACTTGTGCTCGGTCCATTTGCAAGTATGGTATATTCCGTCTTCACTACCTTTGCAACATCAAATCCAAGGTAAACCAAATAGCCTTCCATTTTAACTTTCTAGAATGCATAGCCTGTGCCATCAAACATAGGTATCTCCTTCTTGCTCGCCATCCTAAATCTACCTCAAATGGTCAAAATTTTCTTGAAGGAACCTTGCTTTGATACCAATATTTGAATAAACAAGACAACTGAGAGGAGGGGGTGAATCAGTTGTATCCAATTAAAACATAAAAACCCTCAACAATAATCAGATCCACATGTATTCATTAAACCCTTAATCTGTTATAATGTTTAAACATGAAATGCAGATAATAGAAATTGAAACAACAATACCATAAACAAGAGAATACCAGATTTACATGGAAAACCCTATGAGGGAAAAACCATGGTGAAGATTAGCTCATGTAATATAAGTAATTGAAAAATTGGTACAAAAAGGCTCACTACTAGAATAGGACACACTGTCCAAAAAGGTTCACAACCTAGGCTCAGTACCAGAATATAAAGAAGAAAGAAGATAGAATGTTACACAGAGAACATGATCTCAATGCAACAAAGAATCCACCACAATAGCTCCAACAAAACTCATAGATTTCAAGAGATCAAGATACCTTCAACTCACTGCATTCAAGAATATTGCATTATAGCTTGCATTGCATTTCACATCTTTGCACTTAATTTCACATCACAACACTCAATTCTATTCCACACTCCATCTCACATCAACTCACCTTGCATTTATATCATCCAAAACTTGAAAAGCATCTTCAAGTCGACTACACTCACCCTACACTTTACAAATTCAAAACAGGTTGGCACTAAAAATTCTTGAGATGGATAGGAATGAAAGTGAACCAAAAAAATACTTAATTGAGACCCAAATCAATACTCACACACCACATTACACCTTCATCAATACTTAAAAATCTTCGAATGTAGTGTAAACACCATGTCGACCATTTCCTATGAAAACACCATTAAACTTTGAATTACAAGCTTCCTTAAATCTAAGGATGAATTGAGAACCACACACCACACTTCTAGAAAATCTAGAATAATCCATAAACCACCTAAGATCCAACAAATTCTTTGCACCAACTCACACCTTCAGAATGTAAAAGCCCGATACACCCAAACTACACTGTCGTACACTGTAACTCTAAAAACCATCTTATGGAGCATAAAACCTCAAACCCACTTGAATGAGGTAAGCTATCAACACCATAAACTAACCTTCATAACCACAAGTACTGAAGCACAACTGTGGAGAAATGTGGAGAAAAAATATTTCTCCCAGACACCTTTGTAAGCAACACTACAAATCTAGTTCACACACTGGTGAACATAACATCTTTTGCACATCAATCCGGAAGCCCAAATTTTGGATATGAAAATTATGAACACCTCTAACCAACATATCCAAACCAAACCAGAAAATATTCAACCCAAAATAAATATAGAGCAAAATAAGAACACCTCTGCAACACCCTATTTCCTCTTTTTATAAATTTTCTCAATATCCTCAACATTTTTATCACTACCACAACCATAACTAGAAGTTTATCAAAGAAACACCAGAGGTTAACACTAGAGGTTAACAATAGTAACTTAACTGATTACAACATAATGCAACTAATCAGAGCAACAATCTCTCTCAACCACTACACAACTGGCACCAATGACAACACAAGCTTGTTGACATCAATGAAAACACCTTCATACTTGCAACAACCTTATTTAATAAAAGGGAATGCGTAGGGATTTCAAATCCAATATCATTAATGGGTAAATAAGCTTGGATGCATCTTTCTTAAGATAAAATTAGTTGGCTATCTTTTAATTTATTTATTATATGGGATATATGTAGTCAACTTGTGGTTAGAATAATACTTTAGTTAAGGTATATGATTATTTAGATAGTCCTATTTGAGTAGTTAGATTGGTATAAGTGCTATCTATAGCATAATTATGTTATATATGAGGTTGTGAATTGTTTGTTAATATCATATTATGAATCTTGTTCTTTAAGACTTGTGGAGGTTTGCTTTCTTGAAGTAGCTTATTATTATTTGTATTTGAAACATTTTTTATTATATTTTTTCTTGTGTAAATAATTTCATTACAAGTATTATAACATGATTTTGGCATCAAGAAGACATAAAAAGATGATTTTTCAATTTAGGAGGTCAAACTATGAAGCACGTCTTCAATTTGGTGATTTTTATTTTGAAATTTGGAGGGTTGATGAAGGATATATTGAAGTTTCTATAGTCCAAATTTAAAGTCATTTGAAATAATTTGGAAGGAGAAATTCTAAATTTGCTCTCATGATTACAAATCAACCAATTTCAAGGAGTTTTTTTTGAAAAAGAGTGAGTTCTAAATCTAGGTAACCTATAATAATTCACTTTTAGCTTATTTTGACTTGTTTTGAATAATTTATTTTCAAAAATATTTTGGTGGTATCAAGATGGGGTTGCAAACTAGTTGTTGAGGCAAGAATTCTAACACATCAAGAAAAATTCTTAACAAAGATGATATATATTCAAAGTTTGGATCATGTGAGACTTCAAAGGTGATGTTGTCTTCATTGAATGACAAAGTGAGCCAATTGGAAGAGGGTATGCAAAATATGCATTCTACAATGTTAGGAGAAATGGCTAGTATCAAATTTGAAATAAAAGGAGAAATTGCTAGCATCAAAATTGAATTAATACTCTCCAAGACTCTATCTAGAAGTTCTAATTTCACAACCAAAGGTCCACAAACCTATGTTCCCATTGATCGAGGAATATTGTGTAGGTGTGTCAATCTTGATACAAATGCTAACATTTATTCTAAATTTTGAAACTTGGTATCAAAGGTGGATATGCATGGGGTTTAACAAGGGTTCCACTTTCTTGGATGAATCATTTTTTTATTTTCTATCTTTTTGTGTATATCAGTTTCCAAGTGGGAAAAATGTGGTAATGACTTCTTTATATTTGAAACAAAAACAATTCATTTAGTATTGTTGACCATGTCCTACAAGGAATAAAAAGACTTAGTGTCATCAAGTTAATTTTATGGAGTTGTAGCTGCCCTGTAACAATAGCGTGCAATTAACAAAGCTTCATTAAGCAAGTTCAATCAATACATATATATATATATATATATATCAATTCTAAAACCTATCATGCGAATGGAGTCAATTAAACATGAGAGTTCTTTAGTAATCCATATTAAGGATTGCTTGTTCTTCCCTAGTGGTGATGGTATTGAAAATGATGGCACTTGGCACTTGCACCCAAACTATAAAGATAAGTTTCCTAATCTAGTCATTGGTGTTTTGTTAGATGAATTAATTGGTGTTATTTTTTTTTACAAAAAATGATCTTAGATTAGGTTATCGCCAAATTAGGATTAAGGAAGATATCCCTAAGATAAGATTTAGGACTCATGAGGGTCATTATGAGTTTTTGGTAATGCCATTTGGTCCAACTAATTCTTTTTCTACATTTTAAAGTTTGATGAATCTCATCCTTAATGCATTTTTTAGGAAATTTGTATTAGTTTTTTGATAATATATTGATTTATAGCAAAGTATGGGAGGAAATTTTGCACTATGTTGATTAGGAACTAATTTTTTCCAACAACATCAATTATATCCTAAAAATTCTATTTATGCTTTTGGATTCAAAGATGTCAAATAATTGGGTCACATTGTGTCTCATGAAGGAGTCAAAATTAATCCTAACAAAATCGTCTATGGAGTGGGAAGTTCCTAAAACCCTTAAGAACTAGAGGGGTTTATAAGGACTCATTAGATACTATAAAATATTTGTAAAGTATGGCTACATAATAACATGAAACTTCTGAAAAGGGATGCTTTTCAAAGGAGTAAGGTAGCTCAGACAATGTTTAGAGGTAGAAGAATACCATGTGTACCACTCTAGTTCTAGCTACTTTGGATTTCATCAAATAATTTTATTGTGGAGTGTGATGCTTCAAGAAATAATATATAATTATTTCTAATGCAAGAAGGAAGACACACTTCTTTTGAAAGTCATCAATTGAAAGGTAAGAATCAAGTCTAACAATGAAGGGTATATTTGAAAGGGAAGGAGAATGTAGTAGTTGATGCACTATTTAGAAAGTATGATAAATGTGAAGCATGATTGTGTTCCATTTCAATTCTATAGGTAGATTAGGTTGCATAAGCAAGATTAGAGAGAAAAAAAGATGTGGATACTTAAAATATAATTTAAGTTGTAGAATGATTTGAGTAGATTTGATAAATTTTGTTGGAAGGGAGACTCTGTGATGTAAAGATAGATTGTACTTGTGTGATAATTTCACTCTCAAACAAAATATTCTTCATGAGTTCCATGGTTCTCTTGTTGGGGATCACTTAGAAATTTTGAAGACATCAATGATTTAAACTATTTCTTCTGGGAAGGGCTTAAATGCGATATTAATAAAATTGTAGCAAAATATTTGATGTCAATAAATAAAGGTGATATAATTAAGATAGTTGTTCTTATATAACCTTTGATGATTCCTAGTCAATCATGGGAAGAGGCCTCCATGGATTTCATCAGAGGCCTACCAAAATATGAATGCAAGAATGCCATCATGGTGGGGATGAATAGATTCACCAACCATGTTCATTTTTATGAATGATCCTATCCTTTTACAAGTACAATGACAAACACATTTATGGAAAATATACAAAAGTTACATGCAACCTCAAAAGTTATAGTAAGTGACTGCGATCCTATATCTACTAGTAATTTTTGTCGGTGTAAATAGGTGTTCTACCTATCTAGGTCCTATTTACATGTTAAGTCCACTTAGGTCTTAGGAGGGAATCTTTCTAGATAGTGTTAGTTGTCACTAGATATTATCTTATCTTTTGGAATTTAATGCTTGTGTCCTAGGTCATTTAATATTTGTTGAGATAGTTGTCTCATTATACATGATTAAGACACATGTCAAAATCTTGTCTAATCTTATCTCACAATTTTCCTTTATAAGCAAAAGCATCATATGTACATCACATATTCAATTTGATAATCTTGCATCCATAATTATAGCATGATATTTTTTCCATTATTTCTTGTGGAAATTATTGTTGTCTTGTAGGTAATCTCAAGGTGTTGAAGAGTTCACCATTAACTCCTACATGGTAGTAGAGCTCCAGTGCCACAAAATTCTTCCCAAATCTGAGGGACCAATCTTGGCTTGAGGATTCTTCTAGGTAGTATTGGAGGTTTTAAGGACATCACCATTGAATCCAGGGCATTAAAGAAAGTTAGGTTTACCTTTTATTTCATCAAATTTTGTCATATTTTGTTTGATCTACAAGGGTTTCAAGTTGGGAAAAGGTTACCATATCTAGGAGGTAGCTCAATTTTTGGAGCACTTTGGGCCAAAATAGACCCTACCATTGTGAATGGAAGACCCAAGAACCTAAGGATTGACTGTCAAATTGCAAAAATCTGAGCACTTGACCTTGGGCTTTAGAGGAAATTTTTTCCTACTTAGGTCGTAACATTGACTATATAGTTGTACAACTCTGTCATGGCACAAAAAAACACAATCGAAGGGAAACATAATCCACAGGTAAAATTTTAAGGTTTTTTATTATAATTTTTTTTGAAAATTTGAAATTAAAAATAAAAAAAATTGTGGTTTTTTTAATTGTTTTCATAGTACTATTGATTGCAATACTACAAAGTACTACAAACCCGTGAGGCCACCATGTGGAAAGCAGGTTGTGAGACACCTCCACACAAGTAATGACCCCTCACACTAGACCTTCCAAAATTTGTCAAGCATGAAATATTTTGCTAAAAATAGCATACCGACATTACCAAAATAAACCAACTAGAAAAAAAATTCTTGCGATTCCCTCAAAGATTTTGTCGCCTTCAAAATATTTTGATAGCTAGAAGGAATATTTTGATGTGACAACCTCCCAACCATCAAATTTAACACATCTTAATTTTGACATTAGTAATGATGTCAACAACCCCTTTGAATTTTTGCCCCCCTCTCCATTGTAGGTTTTGATTTTGCAAGAAAACTTTGGAGGCTCATAACATGGTCATACAAACTCCTTCTCTTGAGAGTTTTTTACACTCTTCATAGTGATGCAACTAGTATTTTTATTTTGGTGCTTGGTTTTTCTAGAAATTGTAGATTCTCATAGGTGTTGCTGAGTCATTCTCATTTGGGGAACTTTCAAGGTTGCGTTCTTGCTCCTACAGTAACATTTTTGGTTGATTTTTTAAAAGTGCATATTTTTTGTGTACTTTATAGTGGTGTGATCAGATTGATCCCATTCTATGTATAAAAAATACTTTGAGCTTGTGGCCAAATTTAGAATTTGTTAGCACTACGATCAAGTCCACTTCATTTTTTTTGAAAAGTGGCACATGTAATCACACTAAGAATAAAGTTCCAATATCATATATTACTGGGGGGGTTTCTTGATTGAGTATATTGGGGGGTTGGTAATATTATGCTTTTGTTGGCTTATATCTCTTGATTGGTCTATTGAATGACTAAAGTTGAGGAGTTTAACATGGGTATCAAAATACATCCTATTGTAATCAAGTTGAATATATGGAACTTTAAGTCTTAGTGAGATGGAATCCTAAGCTTAATCTTTTTCCATATCTCTATGGGCTAGTTTCTAAACCATCATCCAAATGGAATGGAGTTGTGTGGGACATAAAAACTAAACATATCCTAGGAGTAATTGGTTGTAGTTGTGATATTGACACACAAATGGCCACTGATGGTATTGAGATCCCTCGTGACCTTATGACTAAATTTTGGGACTTGTATGGAGACTTGAATGAACCTCCATTCTTAGAGGATCTTGTTATGGATTGTCTTGTTCCACTTGATGAGTTTCGACCAATTGATGATAAAACAACTATTATGCTTGCTAATTAGGAAAGGTATGATTTTTTTGATGACATAGGACCTTCTCCTTCTCCTCCTATCGAGGATTCTATTGAGACTTTAGTTTCTATGGCTCCTAATCCTGATTTAAAGGGTTCATCTTCTTCATCTATGAGTCAACATCTTGAGGCTAAGACTCTTGTAATCCAACATTGGCAGAATCATCTAGTGTTCTTACTTCCATATGTTGAGGACACAATAGGGAATGATAAGTGTAGTCAAATGGAATGAATCAAGATCTCCTCTCCTTCATCTATTGTTGTATCTAAGGATGCTTGTGATTCCATAGTTGTGGCTCCTTGTGATTCATTGCAATAGGACATACATTGTCTTCTAGGGATGGCTACTTGGGATGAGTACTTAATAGACATTGGTGATTTGTTTTGAGTCCCAAATTTTAGATTTGGGAGACACCATTGATTGCATTCATATTTTCTTTGATAGAGATGATCCTTCTTCATTTGTTGTGAGGGAACACTCTTACCATCTTGTTCATTCTCTACATGATAATCCTTCACAGTTTGACATGAGTGTGGATTCTTTTGGACAAAATTTGGAGGAGACTTATTTATCTTTAGAGGAGGCATCTTTGTGTAAGTTTAATGAATTCAATCGATCAAGTAATATGAAATAAAATAATTAAACCAACAAATGATCAACTAAAGACCATATTCCAATGAAATTAGTCTAACATAGATAAAAATGATTCAATTAACATCAAAACAATCTAAATTCTAATCAATTGAAGCAAATAACCATGCAAACCTACAATCCCATTATAGATTGAGTGCAAATGGAGTGGTATAGGATGTGGATTCCTCAATTTTCCTAATCTGTAATTGAGTTGATGCAAAAGCTTGAGTGGATTGATTGAATGGAAATGATTCACAAATGCTCAAAAGGCTCCAAGGTTAGTGAGAAATTCAGTATAGTAAGTTTGTATAAGGATTGTGAATATCCATTTCATGTAAAATGAGAGGTATTTATAGATTTTTGGAATGAATCCATGGTGAGGATTCAAAATGCTAATCAATGGAGGAAATTAAATAGAGGATGCAAGTGTGGATCAAGAAATGGATCAAGGGTCAATAATCCTTGAAGGCATGGATCAAAGATTTAATCAAGGGTCCATAATCCATGAGGAATCAACAAATCCACTAATTTTTGGAAGCATGTTGGAGTTATTATTCATGTGGAGGAAATAATTTAAATTTGAAAAGAGAATATTCCATGAGAATATTATTTGTGCAAGTTGGAGGATTGGAGGAATAATTACTTAATTAAATAATTTTGAAAATCATTTACTTTAGCAAGTTGAGGAATTTGGATCTTTAATTAAATAATTAGGAATTATTTAATCAAAGAGGGAAAATGACATTTAATTAAATAACTTGACATTATTTAATCAAAAGGGAAGGGAATTAGCATGAAGGTGATGAATTAATCAAATAAAATTCATTATTCGATTAATAGGAGAAAAAGGTAAATTTAACTAAATAATTGGACATTATTTAATTAAATAGATGAAATAGGTGAATTATGAAAAAGTGGTGTTAGTAATCAAAATTAGGTGTGCGATATACAAGAAATTTTTCAGGTGTTTACATTTTTCCCCTCTTTGAAGCGAGGCACCCATTGTGTTGCTTTAAAGAACTGATACTGCTCAGACCAAAAGATAAAAATTGATATTACAAATGAAGCAATGTTGGTATGCTTCCCCCTCAAGAGATTGAGTGAAAAAAATGATTTTCGGGTTGAGCTCATGACATGATGACGAGAGTAGTTTTACTGCCTAGAGGATGACAAATAAGTCCTAGGACCTTGGTGAAGTGACCAAGATGGGATGCAAAGTGAGAAAATTGAGTTACAGGGCTAAAACCCAAGGTTTGGCTATGCATATATGTTCATTTGGGTGAATTTCAAGCTCATTTGCACACTTTTATTTTGAGAGATCAGATATCTTGTGAGATTCGTACTTCCAAATCCTTTAGAGAACTTGACACTATGGCCCACATAGTTCATGCCGTACACCATGTAGATCAAGTCCACGAGTTCTAGCAGCCAGTAGATGCAGGACCCCCAATATGTATCTTGATAAACTTCCTTTGCACACATTTCTAGATAGAAAAATGTAGGATAAAAGTGGGACCAACAAACACATCACAATTTTTGCAATGCTATTGAAACATGATTTGATGCTCGTGTCCTGTGAGTCGATGCTTTTGTCAAAAGTGTTGGGGCTCTATAATAGCATTGATTCTTTGGAAATATCATGACACTTTTGTAATAAAGTGTTCGGCTCTTTAGCATTGATTGTTCTGCCTATATTTTAGATAGGATGGAGAGCTTCACATATGTGGAGATTGAGTTCCTCTATGTGACTGAATTGTACTACATTGCCTACATGCGTGAGGTACAAGCACATTGTGCATTAATTACCATGCTAGTTGAATGGTGGAACTGAGAGAGTTCTTCTTTCCACCTTCCTATTGGTGAGGCCACAATTACCTTTGAGGACATGTGGCACATTTTGAGAGTTCCCATTCATGGTGAGCAGGTGGTATATGAGGCTACCCTTGGAATTGTATCTTTAGAGTGGGTTCTTATGGATGACTAGGTTCATGTTGAGGATGGTCAGGTGGACTTGCGACCATATATTGGTAGGGTTCTTTATGTGACACTTGTTATAGCTAGCTTCAACATGGGGCAACTTGTTCTAGACAAGAGGTCCCAGTTATTCAATACAGGATGGGGTAGGGTGCTAGAGCAGATCATAGGTGATGGTGTTGCTTTTTCTTGGGGTCCATGCATCTTGGCACATTTGTACCACCACATGCATCAGGTCATGTATAGGGGTGCAACCAACATCTCTGAAGATCTACTTTGCTACACACACCAGGGCATGGAAACACATTACTATGCTTCTAGTCCTACTGAAGACATTCATCGAGATCAACAACCAAGATAACCCTTTTATTTTGGATATGATGATATGCTTACACATAATCACATGGGACAAAATGATGTGTCTCATTGGAGACATGTCATTGATGATATGATAGAGTTTAGATGGAGGCCTTGGTTAGGTGTAAAGGCTTGGGAGGAGGACTAGGAGTAGCTAGATTATACACAATAGAATTGATGGCTCTTGGGTCATGACCCACACATTATGGAGAGGTTCCTATTGGATAGGGTACGATGACAATTTGGGGAGTAGCAAGATGTTGCCGCAGATGACTATGTTGTATAGTTTTCTCACACCCACAAAGAGATTAGAGAGTGGGGTCAGATAGTGGCACCCCATACATGCATTATAGATTTGATAGATTGGCTCCTGATTCCTTGGGTTTATACAAGAGGCATATCAGATCTAGGTACTACCTCTGCATATGATGCTTGGTTTGCTACACGCTAACCACTTCGGCTTAAAAATCTAATAGGTGTAGGTGTTAGGAGGAAGAGAGATGAGGTCGAATGATAATGTCATTAGGGATAGGGTCTAAGACACATGGTCCACTACAAGGTACACCACAAGTTCAACAATAGTAGTAGGTGGAAGTGGTGCTAGGACAGGTAGATTAGAGGGTACAAGTCCTTATACAAGAGAGATATTAGTCTCTCTAGGAGTGAGATGCATATAGGTAAGAGAAATATCAGGGCCACCATGAGTGGGATTAGCTCTAGGAATAGTTGGACATAAAGGTTGAGCTATAGTTAGCATAGGAGACTTCTAGGAGGCAATAGTTGGAGATCGTATCTCAGGCATAGGGAGAGACTGTTCCACTGGCTAACTATTCCTAGGATCTTAGAGAAATTTAGGATGATGCCACTTATTATTGAATGATATACCATATGCAGGTTCCAACACACAAGAGACAACCAAATTTTCAAGTAGGAGCACCATGGGTCCTATCAGGTCAGAGGGAGGCTCAGTGGGCTAGTAA
Organism: Sequoia sempervirens; assembly: GCA_007258455.2. NCBI lineage: Eukaryota > Viridiplantae > Streptophyta > Pinopsida > Cupressales > Cupressaceae > Sequoia > Sequoia sempervirens. Next base: position 8,746 of record VDFB02063814.1, on the reverse strand, counting down.
GGAGGACATGGTCCCTCAGGTGGACAAGGTCCTTCAAGTGGCCAACATCGATCACCACCACATTAGCCCTCTCCCAACTGGGGGAGCAAAGGATAACTCCTTATGTATATAGATATTTTTTTATATCCATATGGTTGATGTAGACATGATCATGATGTATATTCGTTCATTGTCTATGGATAGCCTCATGTATATCTTTGATGCATATCACACACTTTGATATGCATCATGACATTCCTTTTTTGATATATATGAGATGATCAATGATGCGACATTTATATATGATGTTATCATATTTCATGTTTTTCTTCCAAAAGGGTTTTCCCCATGTAAATCCACTGTGTTTTGGTATGCATGATATTTATTTTGATTTCTATTTAAGTTTCTGTAATTGTTGAAAAAGATTTGAAATTTTTTCATTATCATCCCCTCAAGATTAGTGTTGGAATTTTTTCTACCTTAGCTTCCTTACAAAAAGCATATTAATCTTGTCTTGAGTTGTTAGGTGTTGGAGTTCAGGTATATCACTTGTTTCTTACTCCTATCAAACCATAATAATTAAGGTAAACACCTAATAACTGATACATGATAGTTGATAGCAAAGTAAAAGGATTGTTGTTGAGAATTTTAGACTAGATAGATAACTTATGCTTTAAAATATTATCTAAAAAATTGATAAAGTGTAGGCTTAGCACCCAATTTTTGAAATGCAAAATGTTTGTTTAGATAATTCTATTTGTAGGTCAGAATTCAAAAGATTGCATTATTTTTTTAATTATGTTTTCAATAATATACAAAGCCTATTCCCAAGGTCTAATGGCCAAAAATGAGTTTAAATAAATACATGAACATTTTCAGGCTTCAGAGTTAGGGATCAATCTTAACCTTCTTTGTAATCCTTAGATAAATATTAAGGGTCATTCCCAATACCCAATATCCAAAATTTTTAGTTGAATTTTGCAAGGACAATTCATCATATATTGAATGTTTGAGATTTTGCTTTCAAATGAATTTGGTAAATATTAAAGGGGAACCCAATTCCTAACCATCGATAATCATAGCCATATTTCAAAAGAATTTCAAGGTAAGTTAGAGAGTTCAAAAACTTACTAACCCAATTCCCAAAACAAGGGTAGGAAAGGCAATCCAAACCTAATGAGGTAAATAATGAGGCCATAAAATCCTCAATCGACATGTTGAGCTAGAACATGATTTAGTGGATCGATGAAGCAAAAATCAAAAAAGAGGAGAGATAGGAAAGGGAAAAAAAATGATGAAGAAAAGGGAAAAAAAACAAACAAAAATGATGACCTAGTTGAAAAATGACACCAAATAATACCATGTGACAAAATGAGAAAACCAGAGAAATAAAGCATAATTCTCAAAAAATATCAAGCATACTAAAAATTTTTGCAAGGGAGAGAACACATGTAAGAAAAAGCATGGATGAATGAGGAAGAAACAAACAAGCAGTCCTACAACAAATTAGACATGAACAAAATGAAGACACCCAAGTTGGACCAAGCACCAACAACCACGAGGAAAATGGATTTTTTTGTAATGTAACTTTTGAGGGAAATGCAAAGGGAACAAAGAACTCAACTTGAAAACATTCAAATCACAATTAAAATCATTTCATTCATCCATTTAAACCCACTTAAACTGATGTATTAATTCCCAATAAATGCTGAGGCAATTATATGTTCTATCAAGGGAGAAAAATGAGATGAAAATACATTGTTGTCATTGGGAATTGAAAGTCGAGGCTATCGCAAAAGGAATACCAATGAAGAAAATCCCAATTGCTGAAACTTTAACCTAAAAGAGGATGAAATAGAAAGGCGTCAGGAATCAGGCTTGATAAGGATGACATGCCATCGCTAGAAACCCTAAAACCTTGACAAGGAAAACAAAAGGGAAAATAAAAAAGGTAGGAAGGAAAACCAAAGGTAAAGAAAACAAAGGGAGGAAAGGGAAAGAAGAGAAGAGGAACAAGGAAAAACACAAACAAAAAAGAAAGAAAAAAGAAGGGGGATCCCCATCATGTTTGAAAATAAGATGGGGTGTAAGTGCAAGGCATAAGAGATAGTATATATTTTAGAAGTGTTTTAGTGTTTTGGGTCACATGGGAAACAACACAGTGTGTAGAAATCCACATAACACACTCACATCCTATATAATGACTTTTTTCTTTTATTTCCAAGTTCTTCTTTCTTCCTTATTCTTTGTTCTATAGTTTTCTTTTGTGAATTTCTATTCTAGTTTCTAGAAAGTATCATTTAATATTTTTTCTTATTCTTTAGCCCAATAATTTTTTTCATTCTATTAGTTTAAAATATTTTTTTATGTTTCTAAAATTATTATATTCTTTATGTATTGAATAGAAGTAGAATATATTTCATTTGAATCCATAAAATCCTAGTGTAAAGGTGTTTTCTAAATTCTAGACCCCCCTTTGTAAATTGGCACCCCCATGTTAAATTTTTGTTAAGTCCTTACCTGGGTGATGTTTTCATTAGTTTGCTTAACTTCCCATTTTATTGCCCAAGTTCTTTCTTTCTTTGTTTTCTTAAGCCTGGTGATGTTTTGGGGTTTTGTTGTAACTTGCCGCATGTTCTAAGTCGTTCTTTAAAGGTTGACATTCCATACCCAAGGTTCATGAACTTGTTGAAAAGACCGCCGATAACTCTTTTCAAAGTTTTTAAAGGCCGAGCGAGAATTGAACTAGTTCTAATAACTACAGTGGTGATTTGTGTAGTTCAAAAAAATCTCCACTTTACTACCAGAATGCATTTTCAAAGAAATTAAGAGGTCATAGTGCAACTTATTATGTTTACTTGTATTCTAGATTAAAAAAAAGTCTACCAGTGCAGAATAAAATAAAATGCCATCCACATATAGCAAAATTAAACCAAAATCAGAGACAAAATTTCTCATAATGTAGGGAATCAACCCCAAAAGTATAAAATGATGTACTTTATTATATATATACTAGTGGATATACAAATTTTTTTGTTGATTACACAAAAGATAGGGAACTAGATAATATCAAAACAAAGATGCTTTTCATGCACAGAGGGAAAACATTAGCACAAAGATCACTTCTACCACCACTTGAAGGCACTCTATCTAGGCAGGTGACAATAGGTTCTTGTGCGACTAGAAAAATTGGGCAAACAACCCCATGTTGTTGCTCACTAGTCCAGTGTGAAGGAGAGTCACAACCTCTTCAGTGGCTTCATTCTAGGATGCGGTCACAATACAAATTGCGTCACCTACTAATCTGATCTGTGGATATTTGCTAAGGCCAAAAATAGTTACATTCACATGATGAAGTAACTCTAGTTGAGCCAGTCGCTCTGCTGCCCTCATTCCCTAGTTACAATGCCCAAAGGTGCGAATCACAGTGTACACAAAATGCTCCAGAAGTGTTGCATTGTGCACATGAACCTAGATAAAAAATGTCTCTCCTAGGATGTTACGTAGTACCTCTTCTTCAACCTCACTTTCAATTGTGAAGAACTCCTTCAATTGGTTAGATAAACGCCTGAAAAGAGCACTACATTTGATTTATTCAATGACAATAAAGTCATTCATGGACACTCCATCACTTTGAGCACTAGCCATGTTTGACACTTTAGGTTGGCGAAGTGAGGTAGTTCCTATGGAATTTATAGAAGGTTGGTGAGACATGTTAACTGAGAATGATCAATGTGATAGGATGGTGACATGGTCTAAATTAATGGTTGATATGACAAGAATTTAAGTTACATTCCTAATTGATTTTTTTGCTAGACAACTTTCACATGTGTATCTATCATATCTCCATATGATAGTTGTTTAATGCTAAATTGGTGAGGTATGCAAACTGCTTCAAAATCAATGGCCACAAAGCAAGAGTTAAATCAAGAAATGCTCAAGAATTGTTTAAAGTCTTTTCACTGGTAATGTAATCATGTCGACTATTTATTATTTATCAGTCATCAATTTTCAAGATAGATAGTTATACAACAAGAAAGCGTTACCACAACTTATCAGTAACTATCAAGAGAGAAATACAACCCCTATGTCTGGGTGAAAGGACCATTCATCAAGGGTCCAATCTATGGATAAACACTATGTTGTAATTGAGGGAGGAACACTTAGGATTTTCTTTTAGTTAATTCATCTCTGGTTGCAATCACTTCCAATCTGTGTGTTTTAAGTTGAATGTAATGTTGATCGTATTGACCTGTGAGTCATGTACGTAAATAGAATACATTTTTAGTGTGAAATTTACTCGACTGCATTTACTTCATTTATTACATTACAAATCTCTAATTTCTACTTACACTAGATATCCCCATTAGTTAGGTACAGTTTGTGAGTTGTTTGAATAATGATATTTATAATTCATTTCACATTAATCACATTATTATGGGTTAATGTTTGTTGCCTTATTGATTTCTGGTTAAAATCTCATTCATCTTTCATTTAAGTCATATGAGGAAGCTGTAACTCTCAATTCATAGGAAATCCACAAATGCAATTGTGGTTCTTCCAGAGCTATTAGCGAATTGGTACTAGTGCTTATCACCTATAGGAGGGTCATTTATTACCAACATACTTATCAAGGGGCCAATTCATTCACTAATATATTTTTGGCAACTTCATTGGGGAAGAGATTTAAATTTCTGACAATTTGCTTTCATGTCATGCAACAAGATGGTACTTCCCCACAATGATGTGTTTCCTGTACTTTAACCTGACTTGGATTGGATGCAAGTGAAGTAAGAAGATATCATATCAAAATTAAACATGCTCATTTGGAGGTACAAAATAAATGCAACAGATTATATGCGAGTAAATTTCATCTTGGAAGAGGAAGAAGAGCGGGCCCTATGCCCACCCATGCCAGTGGTAGAACGACCCCCAAGATTGATCTTTGAATACTATGACAACCCACCCCATCACCCTAAACTAGAATAGACCTCCACATCAACATATAAGTCAACACCCGAACCAACCACTGAATCACCCTCCAGCTCAACTGCAACCTAGGAAGTAGCCTGGAGTTTCCCTTCATCACTCCTATAAGATTTGGTGACTCTGAATATCATGCCTTTGTTCCTTGGGGTAATCATATTGGACCTTTCACCCTATCATAATGTAATGATATACCATGTGGGTCAAGGAAAATATTTGCAAAGTTCTCTGGAAATGGTGTTCAAGATCTAGAAGAACATGTACTGGCCATGACTGTAGTAAGCAAAATTCTGGGAATTCAAGAGGAGGATGTTTTTGTCAAGATATTTGTTGATAGTTTAATTGGGAAGGAAACTAAATGGTTTAGAGGATTAGAGGAAGGCTGTATAATTGGCTGGGATGTTCTACATAGAAGGTTTTTGTGGAATTTCCAGAGTCCTATCAATGTAGTTGATCTACTCAGAAGATTCTTTAAAATTATGAAGGAAAGATAGGAAACTATGAGGGAGTTTGTTTATTGATTCAACCAGTCTCTTTGGAAAATTCCCGCAGCAGAGCAACTAAGTAAAATTATTCAGTTCCACGTATTTACCTTTGCTCTTGAACCTAATGTCCAATTGATGCTAAAAAGGGATAAGGTCTCTACGATCAAACATGCTCAGACTAAAGTAGTGAACATTAAGAACAACCTAATCACAGTGGGAAAATGGAAGCTCGGTTATATTATTCAGCTTGCTATGAATTACCCACTGCCCACCCCTATCTCCTCTGGTTTTCGAGCAGTTACCAATGTTTCTTGTCCTACTTATGAAAAGATGAACTTGACCATATTGGATGATATGCAACTCTTTCCCAAGAGAAGCAAGGATGGAAAATAGAAAAATCTAGATTGGTGCGCTTAGACATATAGCCTAAACACTATAATGGGGTCAGAAGAAGAGCTCAACTCATCCAACAAGGATGCATATTTGACACCATGAAGGAGGTATGATCCCACTTTTAAGTTATTCCATCATCTATTCTTGTAAGTGATTCACTCCTTAGTTCAACCAGTAGAAACCAAGAGTCAAATGATCTTTTCATCTCTGAATACAAAATTTTCACATTCAAAGATGATGCTAATAAAATTGCTCGTGCCTCTAAGAGAAGCATTAAGGATCCTTCTGGTGAAAAGGGGATGAAGTGGTCAATCAAGTCAAATCCTCTTTTCCTGTTTGAAGAATTTGAAATTCATGGCAATGTTTTTTTTTTGAAGAATGCAATTTTGGTTCGTCAAAATTGTTGGTAGTGGAGGCAATTCATTTTTTTGTTGACAATTAAGTAAAAGAGGATACTGTGGTGGTAAAGGACCAAAAGGTCATAGGATCATAGAGTAGATGTGCTGATCAGAGAATTACTCATGGAATGATAAGTCATGCTGATGCAGTGGGTGTGGAAAATTTGAATTTACCTTAAAGGCGGGAAACATGTTCAATAACAAATCCTCAAGGAATATTAAGGAGTTCCTTAGGGATTTTTGAAAATTCCCTTCACATCAGGAGAAAATCTATGATGAAGAGTGGTTGTTCAGAAGTAGTGTAATTGGTTCCCTGTTTAGCTACATTGCTTATGTTTGGTCCATTCAAATTCCTACTTCCCTGTAGAAGTTGCATTCGCTAACAAGATTTTTCAAGTTTGGGTCCTTCTCACAACCTGTTTGTTAGAATTGGCTATGGCTGCCAAGATCTTGAGACAAAATGGAAAGAAAAAAAGAGAGAATAGAATATGACAAGAATATACTGTATTTAATGTCAATGATATGATTGTTGTATACAATGAGAGAGACCCCTTAGTTATATAGCCAAGGTGAGAACATAGAAGGGCATAAGATTATGACAAGTGTTGTAATATTATGACATGAGACAACTATGAAAAGATATCACTCCACCTAAGGTGGAAAAGTGATAATGTGATAATCACCACAAATGGTGGATCACCCACAAAAGGTGGAGATGTAATCACATGATGTGTCCACAAAAGGTGGATGTGATAAATTAATAACATGATAAGTCCACCAAAAGTGGAAATTCTCCAACTACCTCCTATGTGGTCCCTAAGTAGAAGCTAACTAAGGTGTAATTATGACCTAGGACAAAGTACAACACTTTTAATTACACCAACACCCCCCCTTAAGTGCAACTTAGGGAGAATTATACAAATGCAAAAATGCAAATGATGGGTCCACTACTAGGCCATGTTAGGTACCCATGTACATGCAATGCAATTTCTCATAAAGCAAAGAAAAGGAGAAAACAAAATTTGGACAAAACTTCTCCCCAAAAGAGAGAAACAAAACAAGAAACATTCTCTAGAAAGGACAAAACCTCAAGTGAGGAAAAAATCCCCCCCATAAGAAGAATGAAGAATTCCATGCAACCCCCCCCAATGGAGAGTCACGGCTCAAATGTCTGTGCCAAGAGTCCCCAAATCTTAGCCGAAGAAGGAGACAAAGAAGAACAATGTGAGGAATGATGTAGAGTAGGCCAAGGATGATGATGTATTTGAAGCATGCTCAAGTGTCTCCATGTTGATGCTAAAAGTTGACACACTCCAAACAGGCATTCTAGGCCACATTATTGAAGAGGAAAATCCAACATCTAGTAGAGATGAATGTAGAACATGATCCAAAGATAATGATATCCCCTCTAAAGACAAAGAAGCCTCCTCCAAATTCTATCCAAAAGGATCCATAGCCATGTCAAACTAAAAAGAATGATCATGTAGATATTGAAAAAGAGGGTCAAAGTGTTCCCTTACAACAACTAAAGAAGGTGCATCTTCATCAAAGATAAGATGAATGCTATCAAGAGTGTCCTCCAAATCTGCAAGATGAGTCTCCATGAAAAAGTCTGAAATACCTATCAAGAAGTCATCCAAAGTAGCCATATCTGGAAGACTATGTATATCCTGTTGCACTGAATCACTATGAGCCAAAATTGTAGCAACACAAGTATCATCAAGTACAACAGTAGATGAAGATGTGATCTCAATAGGAGGAGGAGAAGCAAGAAGAGAAGTCTCTTTGTCAACTAGACATTCAAGACATTTATTATACTCAAGCTCCTCTAAAGTATCATCATCATAGGGTATATTATCAACATCATCAAGGGGAATTAAACAATCTGCAACAGGATCATCTGGGAATGGAGAGATATGATGGTCTCCAAAGATCTCCCAAATCTTGGTCCAAAGTGTGTGTGGGCACTCGATATCTGAGATCTCCATAGGAATATCAACACCAATATATGAACCAATTAATCCTACAATGTGATCATTATTATTACCCCAAAATGATTGCTTCCAAGGTGTGTTTGGTTTAGGTATGAGCCTATAAAGATATGGAAAAAGCTTAAGCCACCTGAGATGTGTTAGAATACCTTTCTTCCAAGACTCATAATTATCCTTATTCAACATTACCACAGAAGGATGAATAGAAAAACCCATGATACCTCCTCAAATGATCAACACAAATGAATCAACCACAAGAAGAATCCCCCCCAAATTCACTCAATCAAAGAACCCCCCAAGCAATATCTGATTTGGCACTTTATCAGTAGTGCATTTACAATTTCCACTTGCCAAAAACAGCGAAGTGGTCTTGATCTTGGTACATGCAAATGCCCAAAATAGGCCACAGTATCAAGTATAATTTTTGGTATAAAATGAGACCAATCTGATCATACCATTGAGAAGTACATGAAAAATCATGCACTTTCAAAAAAAACTGCACTCAAAAATGTTA
>VDFB02063813.1:0-15268 GCA_007258455.2 Sequoia sempervirens | reverse complement strand
GGACTCTGAATAGTTATGAAATAAATTACACCTTCATCGAGAAATCTTGTTTGGTGGTGGTATTTTCTACCCAACAGTTACAACATTACATGTTGACCTTCACAGTCAGACTCATAGCAAAGATTGACCCATTAAAATATCTACTCAACAAGGCTGCTCTAACAAGGAGACTAGAAAAGTGGTCATGATCTTAAGTGAATTTGACATCCAGTATGTACACCGAAGAGCCATCAAGGTTCAAGTGATAGCTAATCAATTAGTTGAAGCTCTGTTACCATATAATCATCAAATGAGCATTGAATTTCTTGATGCATACATTCTGACTATTACCACACAACAATGTAGGATTTATTTTGATGGGTCATACACACAATGTGGGTCCGGTGCAGGAATTCTATTTGGTACACCTCAAGGACATACCATCCCAAAGTCCTATAGACTTATGTTTCCAAGCACCAATAATGTTGCTGAGTATGAGGCATTAATTATTGGCATCAAAGTGGCAATTGAATGGAAAATAATAGCTCTACAAGTATATGGAGACTCACAACTAGTCATCTATTAGGTAAATGACAAATATCATACAAAGGATGAAAAGCTCATGCCATATAAGAAGATGATAGATCTCAAAAACTACTCTGTGGATATCAAGTTTGAATAGATTCCAAGGGAATAAAACAAAGTTGTTGATGCTATAGACACCTAAATTTGGACACTTAATTTATGAAAATTTATCCCTTTTCATCTAAACATACCCTTATCCGCATTAATTAAGTAATATCACTATTATTTAATTAATACCTCTAAAGTTCTTCTATTCCCTAAGGTATCTAGTTAAATAATTAAATACCTTCCCCCTTTCATCAAATGAATTAAATAAATATGACATTTATTTAATTCCTCATATGTCACATCCTCCATATTTTTATTTGATCCTAATCCATCTTCTAATCTCATCATTAGAGATGTGCACATGCCTAATCCTTGATTAGGATGTGTCACATCCTCCAACTTTTGCAGGTTGACCTCTAATCTCTCTTAGCCACCTAACCCTACTCTAATCCCTCATTAACTAGCCTAATCAACCTCTCAAAGAATTTTTAATTCCTTTTTCTCCTCCCCATGTGATCTTTGACTTGTCACATCAAGTCACATGTGGAATCTTCCCCATGTGATCTTTTTCTTGTCACATCAAGTCACATGTGAACTCTTCCCCATGGAATCTTTGATTTGTCACATCAAGTCACATGTGACAAGTGCTTACCTTTTTAGGCACCTTGTCTTATCCAAGGTACTTTCTACCTCTCCCTTTGGAACCTTGTCTTATCCACAAGATTCTCCAATCATGTGAATTTTAAATTCACTTTTCATTCCTCCAAGGAATCTTCTCATCCCCCAAGGTACTTGCAAAGTACTTTTCATTCTTCCACATCATGTACCTTCCTTCCACATCATTTACACATCACCATTTCTAGGCCATCTCACATTCCACAAGTCAAGATGTGAGGCCTTGCGAGTTTTCAACTCACCATAGCCCTTCATCTTGACCTTGTTGGATGAATCTCAACCGTTGAATTCTCTAGAGAATTCAACTTCCTCTATAAATACCCCCTCTTTTCTCTCATTTAAGGGGTTGATCATTATGCTAGCCAAACTCTTTAATTTTTTTCATTTGAGCCATACTTAGCTAAAAATTGCATTCCTTGAATCTATCATAGAATTTTGATTCATTTCTCATCCATATTGCATCTCATATCAACATCTTTTTCCATCCAAGGAGCATACACAAAATTAACCATGAAGGGCCAACCAAAGGATAAATTCAAGGCAAGGTAAATCAACTCCTTTTGTTATCTTATTTTGTTTTGAATCCAGCTAGGCTAATCTTTAGGTGTTAGGTGTTTCTATTGTTTCTTGAACATTTATTTTTTCTACTTGTTTCTTGAATGGTATTTTCACCTAGTCACAGATGCTATGGCGATGATTGCTTCTCTCTTACAATTACTAGAAAAATGAGGTTGTTATGAGTTTATGGTAGAAAAAGTGTCTAACCTTTCTTATGATAATCCAAATTCTAAAACCATATGCCAATTAGTCGACGTTGAATCCTCAATCTATGGAAAAACCTATACTTACCTTGAAAACAATATCCTTCCTCCCGATCTTTCAAGAAACTAGAAATGTAACTTCATTCGTCAATCTGCATTACATACCTTAATCATTGACATACTTTACCATCAAGGTCTAGATGGTACTCTTCTTCAGTGTCTAGAACATAATGAGTCTGAGACAAATTTACATGAATTCCATGAAGGTATTTGTGGAACTCATTCAAGCAGACTAACCCTAGCAAAGAAACTACTCTATTTCAGATACTACTGGCTAAACATTGAGAAGGAGTCCTTTCAGTTTGTTAAGAATTTCTAGAAATGTTAGATCCATGGTAACTTAATTCATGCACTAGTGCAAGAATTGCATCTGTCTTCATCCAATGGGCACAAATTTATAATCACAACAACATAGTACTTTACAAAATGGATAGAAGTGGTTCCCTTAACAACAATCACTAGAAAGCAGATCTTGTCTCTCATTATGAACTATCTCATCTGTAGATATGGAATTCCCTAATCCATTGACTTAGACAATGGTTGACCTTTTAAAAATTAGGATGTACATGAATTGTGTGAGAAGTTTCATAGCCAACATCATTTTTCAACGTTGCACTACCCTCAAGGAAATGGTCAATTAGAGGCCTCAAACAAAACAATTTTGAAAATTCTAAATAAAATGGTGAATGATGTTGCATGTGATTGGCATGTTCAATTAAATCCTACTCTTTGGACATAGAAAACCAACACTAGAAAACCTACAAGAGCTACACCATATGCCTTGGTATATAGAACAGAGGCTATATTACCCATTGAGGTGGAAATACCATCACTTTGTGTATCGCTGAAGGGTATAATATTAGATGAGGATTATAGGGTCTCTAGACTATAAGAACTAGAATTTTTGGATGAATGTCATCAACAAGTTGTAAACCATTTGAAGGAATACCAATAGAGAATGTAAAAATATACAATCACAAGGTAAAGCCTAGAGTCTTTCAGGTTGGTGACTTGGTTCTAAAGGAAAACCCTAGAAATCAATAGGACAGAGAAAAGAAAGGGAAGTTTAAACCTAAATGGGTAGGTCCCTTTGTCATCATATCAGTTTATGGATATGGGGCCTATCAATTGTCTACACTTAAATGGGATCTATTCAATGAACCTATGAATAGTATCCATCTTAGAAATTTCTACACCTGAATCACCTAGTGCATGGTTCAAGTTCTGGAAAAATGATTACCTTGATGAAAACCTAGCAAATAGGCATCTTAGTGATAGGAAAAATACAAAAAAAAATAAAAATGAAAAGGTGCAATAAAAATATGTAGTGAAAACCTTGAAACAAGCGCTACTTGTGATTTAAACTAATAGTTCTACCTATTAGGGGCATGTCGTGGTTTTTCACTTTCACTATCATTTTCCATCCATTATCATATCCTGGAAATGTGGTCATGTCCCACCCTAGCTTGGGGGAAAAATATAGACCTCATTAGGGGAAATAAATTTGAGTTTAAACAAATGGAAAAATAGTAGTAAGACAAATGCAACAAAAACAATGATTAGAACACAATCCAACATTAAACATCAATCACCATCAGAAACGCATCAAACATTCATATCATATCAAAATTCAAAAATAGGTGAAAAATAAATCAAAAAGTTAAAAATAGTGTCATCTAATCGAACTGCATGGTCTCTGCATGTATAACGTAGGCAAGGCTAATCTTTGATCAGCCCCTAAAGCCCCTAGGATAGGTCTTTAGGTTAAGTTTTTGGTCAAAATCTCAGAAAATCACAAAACATCAGAAAATAAAAATAAAAATCAAATCAAAATAGATGATCTAATTTAAATAATGGTTGAAATAATTTGGGCAAAGGTTGAATGGTTGTACTTTGATCATTGTTATCATTTCTTTGGAGCAACTCGATGATGTATTGAACTAGATAAGCTAGGAAGGAGAATGGTATTTTCTATCTATTGTATGTGAGTTAATCATTATTATTATGTGAATTGTCACGAGATGTGCTCTAAAAAGTATCACTGATGACATTTAGAATTCACATAGGAAAGTGATTGATTCTTGTCTATTTATGTAAGAAATGCTTAGGTCATCTCGGTTTAATTATACCTAGATTCTTGTGTTCACTTGCAATATCAAAAAATCATGGAAGTAGTACTCAGGTCATCATGGTCTAAATTATACCATCGATGCTTGTACTCACTTTCAACATTTAAAAGAAAAAGCTCTATGATGATACAAAAGACAATAAATGTACTATTAAGATGTCAATGTTTGCATGGTAAAACTAGATTGCATTCATGATAGTTTTACATCTACACAATATTTGTTACAAAAGTTGGTAAAAGGATTTGAAAACAATGATAAATTTTCTCATAATGGATTGAGTATACTTGACATTAACAAAAACATCATCATTATCATGTAGCTGCATAGTCATTTTCACTGCATACATTAGCAATCATTTAATTTATCATTTCATCATTCATACATTTAAATAAAATAATTTGCAATGAACATATCATACTTTTCATATCACACATCATAAAACTACATGAGAAAAACTATCAAAAACATCATCAATATCATGTAATTACATTTCCATATCATACATCCATTCATCATATCATATATCATGTATTCAAAAAACCATTATATTCATCATTTTTCATCCACTTATTACATCATATATTTTCATTTAAAATATATCACATAAGTAAAGTACACATATTCCATTTACATCATACACCATATATCATTAAAACATCATATAGGTACATTATTATATAATTTATAATTGCACATCATCATACATCTATTTCATCCATATAAAATAGCTGCATACATCAGACATACATACATCATGATTATAAATGCATCCACACATAATCATATTTACACATCATAGATAGATCATAAATCATAAGCATGTCATCATGATTATAAAATTGCATCCATAATATCATAATATAAGGATCATCACATACCATATAGAACATAGAAAATAAATGCATCCATCATAGAATCATATATAGCATGTAATAGATTGATAAAATCCACTGCATATCATATAGATCTCAAAATCATAATGTCAACTATACAATGATGTCTGAAATAAAAAAGAGATATATCATCAAATAAAAAATGGTTATAATTGGAGTGTACATCACATCTCAAAATATAACAGAGGGTACAATCATGAAACTATGTGTTACTGGATCTAGATGGTGTAGGCATCTCAGGACCAATCCCTCCACCACCAGATGTACTAGGATATCTCAGGTCTCTTTGGAGAGGCTCTGTCACACCTTTACTCATAGTCCTCAACTAGCACTTTCCAGATCGAGACTACACATAACTCACTCTTTGCTCTGAAGGAACGACATCATAGAATTTACCTCTGTAGTACTCTACCTCCCAACCAACACAAACAACTTCTCACATATAATCTACTACAATGGTACCATCTTCCAATCTCTACAATTTCTCAGCTATATCCTAAGCTTGCTCTATAGCCCATCTAGCAGCATCCCTCTTAGCTGTCAATGATGTAATTTTTGTTTCAGCTACAACCAACTAAGCCTGTACCTGAGCTAGAGCCAGTGCATGTGACTGGGCCTATGCCTACATCTGAGCCTATGTCTATGTCAATAGACCCTGAGCCTGAACTAGCTGACCCTATAAGGTTTGTACCTACACTTGTAGGCTCACAATCTAGGTTTGTTGCTGCTAGGATGGTACACTAATCCACACACATTGCTTTATAGGATCTACCACTACTTGCCTCTTATGAGGCACCATATACTCCTACACATCTATGGCTAGACTTGATCCACCTGTACCACTTCCTCCATCATCTCCACTATCATACCCCTCCTCCTCTCCACTACTCTCATCACTGCTACCCTCCTCATCCCTAGTGTCCTCATCATCACCACTACCCTCGACATCCTCCACCTCCTCCTCACAAACCTCCTCTCTCCTCCATCAGTGACCATGTGCAATGAAAACCTCCTCCTCGATAGGTAGTGGTGTTGGCTCATCGGGAATGGTAATACGTGGAAATGGATGAAGTAACAAATACTTTGCATAATTGGCTGAAATAGGTGGCTCAACAATATTAGGTTAGATCTCACAAACTAGAGGCGGTAGAGCCTGGAACTCCTAAAAAAAAACATCATATGAAAGGTCAGGCCCCTAGATTGTAGAATCTACCTATTGATGAGCATAATGGGAAACACCATGGGGCATGCTTTGAACAATACCATACTATCTAAGAACTCATCTGAGAAAATATATCTCCAACACCCAATGTGTCTGCCCAATCAGAATCATTGACTGACATAGATAAGGTAACTAAATGTCATCACCATCCTAGTGCTCACAATCTAAGTAGGGATGCCATGTCACAACCTCCATATCATCCAATACTCTCCTCTAGTGATCCAACTTACCTAGTCTAGGCCAAGTAAGTTGACCTACATATATATGTACATATGGCTGCATGGCAGGTCACTGTCTAACCATCATTGGATGTGTAATAGAAATGTTCTCCCACACCCACACCTATAGTAGAGTGACTCCTAAAGAAAAACTATGACCTACGAGATAAACAGTCGAATGCAAATCATGATACATATGGGAAAGCATACACATGCCCCAAGCATATCTCATCCCGTGCACAATCATGCTCTCCAACACATGGCCACAACCAACAGAAAGTCCCTTTGACATGTGATTAGGAAAAAGGAACCCTCCAATAAAACCAACAAGAATTGTAGGTAGGGTCATGGCATAGGCATCCACCATCTCGTGCCATGAAAACCAATATCCAGAAATATGATCATCCTAAAATACTCTATGGAGGGCTTCGGTCCTGCCTTGCTCTAATGAATCATACACTACAATGTCAACAACAACTGGTATCCTTAGAATACACTAGAAATCATTAGGGGTGACTGTCATCTCGCTAGTAGGTAGGTGGAAAGTATTATGTTTGCTATGTCGCCTCTCTGATAGGGCTATCAGGAGACCCTGATTAATCCTAATCTAGGGCATATCTAATAAAGAGGAAAAACCACAACATGTAATAACTGCCATCTCAGGTTGTGATAGCTGTGGTATCAAATCGAATGTCGAGGGAAACCGCTCTTGAATCTAAAGGTTCGTCAAAGCCTCCTATCATCACGAAATATTCAAAGTTAGTACTTTTTGTCAAATCATCAAATATCAATTATCCTATCAAATCTAATCAGCTCTTAGTGAGACTTTTGATTAAATCTCAAGAGAAAACATCATCAAACCTCACCCATCATGAGGTCAATCATCAAACATCATTAAACCTCACCTATCATGAGGTCAATTAATCAAATCAACCTCACATATCATGAGGTATATCAAACAAACTATAATTATTCCTTTCCTATCATGAGGATAATTATCATCAATCAAACATCAAATCTCACCTATCATGAAGTTAAACATCATCTACTTGATTAAGATCATCAATCATATCAAACCAATGGCTAACATGATCGAAATCGACAAAATCAAGGATAAATTTGACAAACTACATCATTTTGACTTGGATGCACTAAAAGAGTTTTTCTAGGTGCCATTAAAGCACATCGAAGTGCTAAAACAGGAATGCAAAGTGCTAATTTATCATATGCACAATTTTAGGAGGCAAAAGTGCCATTTTAGTGAATGCGCTATTCTAGGAGGTCAAAGCACTAATCTGTTCAGTCAAAGCATTGAACTATTCAAAGCTCTAAAATAGAAATCAAAAGCACTAAAGTATCTATCATAGGCGCTAGAAATTTTAAAGCGCTAAATTAACCTATGAAAGTGCTACAATATCTATCCGAAGCGCTACTTCGTTAAAAGCCCTGAAATTGACCATGAAAGTGCTACATCAGGCCTTAAAAGTGCTAAAAGAAACAAAAAATTTAAAATCTGAAAAACAATGCAAAAAATCAGAAAACAGGTAAAACAAGGAGGTTAACAAGTACGTACTGGAGGTCCATAGGTGTTCGGATGGTTGTGTCATTGCACATGCTCAAACTGGTTAGTGTGGTAGGGGATTGGCATCTTGCTCCAAATTGCTAAAATTGCTCTCTCTCACAATTTTTCAAACTCAAATTGCACAAATGAGTTTTAAAATCACGTTTTTGACCTTTTATAGGTTAATTAAGGTGGTATTTTATGGGGTTTTTTTTTATGGACATTAATTCAAATTCATGACAAGGACAAATTTCTACATTCTTTGTTGGGAGATAAATTATTTTATAGTCATTTCTTCATCAAATCATCAAAATATCATTAAAATTTTGAAAAATTCTGAAAAATCCAAAAAATCAAAATCAAAAATCAAAAATTCATCAATTTATCTCTTGAGGGGGCATATATTCATCATCACCAAAATCCATGTTTAGGGCATACTTAAATTTTTTTTGTCAATACTAGCGGTAGTAGTAAAATTTTTCTTTGAAGCAATGCATAAACACATCACTCAAAGAGGGAAAAATGTATACACCTAAAAATGGTCTAGATAATCTAATTAATTAAATACAATTTATTTGATTAATTACCCTTAAGTCATCTACTATTAAATAAATAGAAATATTTATTTATATAGTTCATTTTTCTAATTCTTAATTTTAATTACATTCTCCTATTTATTCTATCTTAATTAAATAAGCAACTTCAATAGTTTGTATTATTTAATTATCTAATCATGTTTCCTCTTAATTAAATAGAAATATCATAAAGGTTTTATTTAATTATCGCTTTTTATTAAATAAGCAAAATGTCAAATATTTGTTTCATTTAATTAAATATCCTTTTTTTGCTAAATTTGAATAAAACAAAATATTCAAATAAAGGTAACTTCCTCTATTCACTCACCAATAAAATTAGATATTTTATATCTAATTAATTCAACTAGAATTCATGGGAAAGTTTGTAGACAAATTATAGACAATATGGAAATGAATTTGTCAATCTCTTTCCTCTAATTCTTCCTATCATCTGGTCAAATATTTTAATGGGGAGGAACAATCCCCATGATGAGCTCAGACTTCTTCATCCTTCAACATTCAATCCTCAAGATCAAATATAGACCTTTACTGTGTTGCCCCTTCACAAATGTGTTGCTGTGAATCTATAAATACAACCTTTCTCTGCAACAAATGGATCCCAACTTTGTGCAGTCTTACTCTACAAAAATAGAAATCAAGCATTAAGGCATTTAGCAATTATCATTTAGTAATAAAATCACATAGCAATCAGTAGAATCATAATCATGGAATTCCATTTAGATTCATCATAGTTTACGACAACTTTATTTATCTATTTCATGTCCTTTGCATCAAAAGGATTACATCGTAGCTTTTAGAAATCATTATCAATCATTAGATTATTGCATCTTGCATCATTCCATTATCTAGATAGGAATTTTAATAGTCAGAGTGCTTACCAAATCTGAGATCCCTCCTCTGATTTAATAAATCTTTAGAGATAGGGAACAATGAGACACTTTCAAGAATTTTCCTATATTTTAATTAGTTTAATTGTTGATTCTCTTGATATAGTGTTTCATTAAGAAGTGTTGTTTGTTATTTTACTCATTACTTATTCCACACTTATAGGTAGCTATCAAATTGGCTTCACTATTGATTAATATCTATTTGCATACAAGTTTTTAGACTGTAATGATTTAGAAAATAAGAGAAAAGAATAAAACTTAGAGAAGTTTTGGCTCTTCTAATATCCACAAATTTTGAACTTAAAAAGAAAGATCCTCTAGCCTTTTATAGAAGGCATAGATAGAATAAGACAAATCCATGAGAGGAAATCCAAGGGACGAATCACATCAAGGAGCATGGAATGTAGTGAGTGGTAAGAGAATTGCAATAAAATTCAATGAAGGTCCATTCCAATCACACATTGAAGCACTTCAGGATTTAATCCTTTATTTTCAGGGTTCCTTCTTGGAACCAAACATATACACTCAAACAAAACATTGGAACTTCCCATACACTTAGAATGATCAGGTGGAATTTTCATTCCTAAATTTAGGTTCATCCTTGATTTGAACATTCCAGGAATGAGCAACCCCTAGAATGGATACACTTCTTGGTCACATGCTTAAACTCTAGAGTCCCAGTTTCCCAGTACCGGGTGTATCTTCGCGGTGAACTTTATTCCAGCATGAGTTTTTTAAGTGTATTGCTAAACTTGGCAACAACATTGGATCTGTTTGCAAATTTTATTTTCCTAACCATCCATACCCAAACTTTGCATCTCTAGCAATCACAAATTCCACTCATTAAATCCCTTTTAAAACAAAATTATAAACATCTCATGTAAATAAAACCATCATTCAATTGTTATCACATAAATTTATCATAAATAACACACTTTCTATCATATTACAAATTCTTGCATGTTTATCTTTTATATATCGAGTTACCAAACTATCAGACTCATTAGATAATCATAAGATTTTAAAACTTCACTTTGCATCACTACTTGGTACCTGGTACCCAGTATTCAGCTTTAACCATGAATTTTCCCCAGACTTTGGTTTTATCAAAACTTCCACCTTACTAGACCTCAACTATCAGACAGGAGCATTCTTCTCACATTTGCATAATTTTTTTTTTCCCTTTTTCAAACATTCTCAGTTCCTAGTATTTGGTACTCAAAAAAATACATTACAAAGTAATATTTTATTAAAGATTTCTCTTTGCTCTTCACTTCTGGTGATCTTTTAAACTATCTAGCTCTTGCCATAAGAGTTATTTTTTTCACTTGGGTCCCCAAGTCTTATAGTCTTGGGGTGTGTTGTGAGACTATACAATAACTTGCAACAAATAAAACCAAATTTAAACCAAAATTTGATATTAAATCAGTAGTCATAAATTATAATTTATGCATATTTTAAAATAATAAATTTTACCTTTACCTAGATTCTGGCATAAAAAGTAAAACTTCCCCAAAAACATCCATGTGTGCTCTGATTAATTCCAATTTTTGGAATTCAGTGAAAAGAATCAACTCATTGAAATTGAACTACATAATATGGTAATCCTCCAAAGCCAACCAAGGATAGAGCTTTGCTGCCAGTCAAGCGTCCATAACCCTGACAAGGTGATCTCCATAATTCCCCCCAAACATAGCTTTACTGCTAGTGATGAATCTATAGCCCTAGTAGATATATTTGGATAACCTAAATAGTTTATTTTTTGTTTTAGATATTGCAATGATAGCTCATTTTCTCTTTTGATATTTCAATAATAGCTCATTTTCAACTTGCAAGAAATGAAGCCCGCTATTAGGTTGGGAATTATAGTGGTAGCGAAGGTTACCTTTTTATTTTTCATTCAATGCAAATCCCTTCATCAATTCACTATTTCCCAAAAATTCATTTAATAATTCCTTCTTGGTGCATATTTCTAGCTAAAATTTACCACTTTATGCCAAATCCTAGCTAACTACAACTCACTATATGTTAGAAAAATGCATAAATTAAAATTTAGCAATGAATAATTTAATCACCAAATTTAAATTTAAATTTAGAACCATTAGTCACCACCCTTCTAATAAAATTCTATGGCAACCACTAAATACTCGACTAGCACTTCCAATTTTACGACGCTACACCACATTAATGAATCGGTAATTTCATGATGACATTGAAACACGATCACATTATCTGCATTAAATTTTCATGCCTTAACTCACACATATTAATTCTTTCAAATTACCCAGGTGATGATGTACGCTACTTTACCGACTTCATTTTCCTTTCTACTCCATACACACAAGAACCTCCATAATTAATATGACTTAAAATATATATATATATGAAATGACCACTATTAACTTCGAAATCTTCAACTTGCTTGATTCATAATCTTCATACTAATCAAATTTGAAGCAATTTATCACCAACTTTATGTAAAGAATTAATTTGATTTAACATTATGCTCTGAAAAAAATTATCTAGTTGTCACCTTGCTTATGATTTCCAAAGCTTCACTCGAGGAAGCTATGCACTGCAACCTCCTCACGGTTTTCTATAAATTCCACACTTCTTCTTGAATTCTTCACACTTTTACTTTAGCTTTCTTGTTATTCTACATTTCTTTCTCTGCTAGTTCTTGCTTGCTTCTAGGTTATGGATACTCCAATTTTCTTGACCTACTCTTGCCGCCTGAATTTTTTCTTAAGAAGTATCACACTGCAAAGGATTCCTATTGAATATGTTCGTTCAGTTGCAAAATATGATACTAAGGCATGAATATTTGGAGAATCTAGATACTATTTTGTTTTTTGCACACCCGACCATCATAATCCCTTCCATGGATGATATTTTTGGAACACGGGAAAGTGGTTCCACTCTGGCCTTTCCTCATTGACCTCCATATTCATGAATTTGAAGTTCATCAAGAACTCACCTACATAGGGTATTTTTCCCTAATATATGAGGTATCCCATATCGACTGAATGACTACTCCTATTTGTAGGTCAACTTACTCTTTTTTTATTTTTGATCTTTTGAAGCAAGAATTTTGATACCCCATGTATATAAGTGACATAAACATATATATAGCTTTGTAGTACATATTAATTCATATATTTACTATGCATGGTTTTATCATTTTCATTTCACAACATGATTTTACAAATATTTGGATTAAATCTCTTGCATAAGATAAGTTAAGCAAAATTTTCTAATGTAGAGGCCAAATGAAAAGAAAAGGAAAAAAAGGAAAGAAAGAAAAGCGACAACAAAGAAAAAATTAAAACAAAACAAACCCTATGGAAATAAAACTAACCCTAAATAACCAAACCTCTAATTTAATAAACTATTAACCCTAACAAAATTACTTATTTTAATTTTAATGACTATTTCCATTGTTGCTTTGGTATGAATTACAATAGGTTTATCGTTAAATTCATTCAAAAAAATTCAACAATTCTACTATAACAATGAACTCTTCTAAATTTTTTGTAACACTAGGGCCTCTGAGAAAAGGGATGTACCACCTATTGTACCACCTACCAACCCTAGAAAGAGAGTGAAGGAAAAGGCTAGAAAGAAATGAAATTTGAGTGATGTATTGCAAGAAGAAATAGAACTTCGAGTTGAAGAAGAGAGTCGGTTGAAGAGAAAAAAAAGGAATAGTTCCTCTGCAAGAAAGAAAGAAACTGAGTCCAAATATAAGGTTGAGTCTTATTGGATGATAAAGAGACAAAAGATGAAATTGAAGCATTCAAAATCCTTGTGCATGAGAAGAAGGATGAAGGTGCATCAGGACCTATGGATGACATACCTAGCTCATCTTCATTAAGAGATAACTCTCTTTGAAAATGGAAACCCTAGTTAATAACATGATAGATTCTAAAGAATTTCTAGCTACTACTAGATTATTTGATGAAGGTTATGAAAGGAATAAGGAAAAAATATAAGTGTTATTGTTCAATATATGGTTATCTGTAATGAATCTATGAAATCTATAAGGAAGAAGGTGACTGACAATGTGTGGGAATCATTAGTTCATAGAAGGCATGGAGTTGTAACCATTGAAGACAAATTAAAATCTAATGCCTTAAATACATATGGATCCTCCTTGTCTAAGGAAGATGTTACTTCCCTGTTGAAAGAATGTTCCCAGTTGTTTAGTGTAAAATAGAGAGTCACTACCTTAATGACTAAAGAGAAGGAAAGCATAGATAAATTGAGGAAAGAAACCCTTGAAATAGTTAGAAAAATGGAAAATAATTATGGGATGAAAACTAGCTCTTCATCTCATACAACTCAAGCATATGAACCTATCAATATTATAGAAATATAGGACCATCCTGTTATGGAAAATTTTGGTGAAATGCATGTTGTTTTGGAGAAATTTTTTCCTCCAAATGATACAAAAGAAACAACTAGTAAACATGTTGAAGATTAACAAAATTATGACACCGATAACAATTCCAGATAACATAATGAGGATACTGGAAATAGAGAAGAAGAAGACAAGAATGAAAATGAAGAAAAGAAAAGTGAAAAGAAAAACGATGATAAGGATGAGAAGGAAGAATAAAATAAAGATAAGTCTTCAGGTAAAACCTCCAGAAAAGAAGAAGAGGAAAAGAAAGAAGAAATCGAGGAAGATATAGAGGTTGGAAGAAGTGAAGAAGAGATGTCAAATATTGTTCACCTATCAAATCCTCCTGAAAAATCATTCAAAAATATTCTTAAAGGCTTGTTGACAAAGAAAACATAGATCCATCCTATGCTATCGCAACAACTAATTCAACTCCCTTCACATCTAGGGGATGCTGATCTAAGAAAGATTTCATCAATTGAAAGAGTAAAATTCTAATACTTTTCTTCACTCTGGTACATAAGAAATGATTGAAACTTATTAGAAAGGGATTGAATTGATAAATGATGTTATTAAGGCTTTACAAGAGTCAATATCTAGTGTTACTATTGAAACCTCCTTGGCCCCTATTGAGAACTTGAAGCTTCTAGTTGATTCAATCAAATACTCCTCTGGTATTAAGCTGCAAACTAAGAAACAAGTAGAATCAAGAATTTTGGAGAAAAGGCTATTTGAGCTACATGATAGATGTGTAATTGCACATAGCAAAGTATTGCAAAATCTGAAAGAGTTAAGGAACTATGAAGAGGAAGCACAAATATTGTTTGTATACTACATGTGGTGGCTTGACACCACTAGAGGCATCAAATATTTAATGGAATCAATAGACTCTAAACTAGAGCATCCCTTAGGATCCTACAAAAGTTTAGATGATAGAAGTTATACTGCTTGGAATTCTATTATAGACCTACATAATAGGTTCTTCTGGTTTGAAAAATCTTTTAGAAAATATGAAATGACAAAAACATTGCTTTCACTATTTTTCGTCACACGTCCAATGACAAATTAAACATCAAACCAATAAAGGCAGATTCGGCTTGCCGCCTACATCATAAAATGACTTCTGGATGTTCATCGTATCGATGAAATAGGCATCGAAAAGAACACTGGTTCGCTACATTTCGACGAAACGGGCATGTATTTACGATGAACTTTGGTCGTAGCTAAGCAACTTTGTCGAGCCTTTATGTGA
>VDFB02063812.1:0-21367 GCA_007258455.2 Sequoia sempervirens | reverse complement strand
TTGTTTAGTTTGATTATTAGTGGATAAGATAGTTTATAATAAAGCTCACATTCAAGCAATCAAGCTATTCCTAGAGTAGAAATTCAATTAATTTCCTTCATTTATTTTCATGCAATACTTTGTAAACTGCTAGATAGTATAAATGTCATTTGCACTTAGATTTTTAATAGGAATTTTTTAAGTTTGTATATTGCTAAAATTGTTGTTTACTTAGTTCTATGTTTCAATGTTCAATTGCTTGTGTTGAGTACAATTTAATAATTGCTGTAAATTTTTTTGTATTACAATTATTATCAAAAGAACTCTTGCAACTCTATATGTAATGCTTCCATGCTTAATGTCTATGTCTCTCCAATCCAATCTTGGCTTTTTATCTCTGTGTTTAATTGAGAATAATAAGCATCATTTAGTTGTGTTAGCTTATTTTCTATAGTTGGCACCAAGGTTGCAGAGGTCATAGAAATATTTCCAGAACCATTATAAGCAATGGTTGATCAAGAGGGTAATCACATTAACTATAATCATCCATCTACATTATTGCAATGGAGAATTTAGATTGATCCGTTGGCATTCATAGAAAATCATGAGCTCCCCCATGGATTAAGAAAGAATTTTCTAAGGTTTTATGGTGAAAGCAAGAAGCATTTTGATGAGCATATTTTAGCTTTGGTCAAAAAAAGGAATTTTGGGTGTTGCATATGAAGATGTTGTAGTTCACTTATTTGTGGAAGCATTGCAAGGCCCAACAATTAATTGGTCTCATCATCTTGTTGTTAGTTCTATCACTAGTTGGGAGTTAATGAGTGATAAGTTTCTTGCAAGGTTCAAACTGATGGAAGATAGTCATATATTGTTCACACAACACTAAAATATCAAGAACAATGAAAATGAATCTATATAGGAGTTTGTTGCAAAATTCAGTGGTCTAGTTTCCAAGATTGTTGAAACTTTAAACCCTTTTGAAATTCTTCTGAGTTATTTCATAAATGCCATATTTTAGAAATTCCTTTCTTTCTCAAGACAAGTAATGCTATAGAATTGAAGGACACTCACGAACATGCCATCAAGCTGTAGGATCATATGATCACTTCATGAAAGATACAAAAAGATTCTCTCAAGTCACTGGTTCCTTTGAACATCCTACAACTTCAGCAATATCCACCTCCTCCAAAACAAAATGATTCAATTCATCAATTATATTAGTGATAGCTCTCATGTGCATACCTCCCCAACAAGGCAAGTAGCAAAAGTTAATTTTCCTTCACACACATACTGGTTGTTTCATGCAACGACTCAAGATGATGAAAAAAAATTAAAATTGCCTTCAATTCCAAAGTTCACACAAGTTTTGACAGCTACAAATGAAAATCAAGGGTCTTCAACTAATCCTCAATGTCTACTAGACAAATCCAATGGCAACTCTATGATGGGATATACCCAATACAAACTTGATAAGGTAAGAAATAATTTCCATAATCAATTATTGAATGACACATGTGTTCACATAACTAAGAAATGCAAATAGAACAAGAATACCCATAAGAAGTAGAAATTTTGCCTACTTTTCTCTAGTTCTTTGAGGCTGAAGAAGGGCTATTGATAGAAGAACCAAATGTGACACAAGTATGCCATATATTCTTTGAGGAAGATGAAGTCACACAAACATCTAAGGAGCAGAGTTGTGAACAAGAAGCAAATACATTCGAGAAGATAAAGAATTTTATTGCTTCTTTGCTTCATTTGAAGAATTGTTCAAAGGGCTTGTAGAAAATGCAATAAAAGAAGAACAAGATATATTTCTCTTTGAGCATTTTTTAGTTTCAAGTTGTTACACCCCAAATTGTGAAGTTACTATTTACTATTACTACATAGGGTAAATGTGAATGTAATGTGAATTCTAGAGATGAATTAATGATGCTTGTACCTAGTTATCAATATGAATGTTATCTCATTTGATGTTGTTTCCTTGATGTTATTTCAATTGATGTTATTCATGGTGAAATACTGCATATATGACAATAGATGGTTATTGAATTATTGTTATTCTAACTTTGAAGGTGTTTATATATGCTGCTTATTGTTGTGAACAATTGACTGCCAAGTGCATGTGTTAGTGGTTGCAAGCAAATGTCCATTCTCTAGGGGGAGGGGAAGCATCACTCGGGAGAAGATCTTGGTCGGGTAACCGGTAAAAGTAAACTATTTGAGCTTACACACACCACATTAGAATGATTGAGTTGAGTCAGTTAGAGGGTAATAGGTAAGTCATCCTTAGCCGATATATCTGCATTAGTAAGGTCTTGTTTACTTTGAATGCATGTTTGGGTGATGTTTATCTGTTTAAGTTTGTGAGTTCCTCCCTTATGTCTCTATGCTTGATTTCGTGATTGAGGAGTGTGTATATATATATATATATATATTGTAGTATCCCTCGTACCTTTTGATCTATAGTTTATCTCACAAGGAATATCTTAAGGGTTACCAAAATGCAAAACAAAGATCTTGGTTACTATGACCTTCTAACACTTTAGGATTTTTCACCTAAAGGAGAGGGAATAGACCAAAATGACAATGTTCACACTTCTTAAACCACTCTAGAAAATTCCCTTCAAATCTGGCCTAAGTTTGCCTCAAGGAATTTTGTCAAACACTTTTCATGCAACCTTAAGCTTGCTGGTCTGAACTTTTTCAGTTTGATATATAAGCACCAAATGATGTGAAATGTAATTCTAAATGTATACAATCAATGCTAAGATGTCTAAACAATGAGCTAGATGCAAATGCAACTTCTTTTTGGCTTTTCAAATGCAAATACACAAATTCCATGAACAAAATGATCACCTACAGCCAATTGACATTTTGTCAAACAATTGGCATGCATACTAATATGAAGAATATGCAAGACATAAATATGCTTCACCACAACAGTGATTGGCCAACAACTTATCCCTCCTTCATTTAATTATGTTGTTCAATGCAATGCTGATATATAATGGCCAAGACTCTTAGCATTACAATGTTATCAAAATATGACAATGCTGGCATAGATGTGCACCTACAACTACAATACAAACTAACCTATATGCAATGATATTGTGAACAAATCATAGAGGAACCTGATTGTTTGATGGCGCCCTTGATGATAGATGATGAAGCAATCAATAGCAATGCTCAATGATCAATCTCCAAGCCAAATCGACCCTCTAGGCAAGTCGTCCCTGTTCTGGCCAGCAAGGTGAATATAAAATAATCTCCAACAATTTCAAGCCTCCTCAAGACCCAAACTCATCGCCATGACCCTAGGAGAGGTGTGCCCAAGGCAAGAAGGGAAATTGATGCATGAATGAGCTCCCACAAGCAAAATCGCACCTTACTTTGGCGTCCTATGACTGTAAATTATTTCCAGATTGCTGCTAAAAATATCAGACCACTCCTCCAATGCTAAAATGCCAAATGAATGTCCAAATTGATGCCAAGATGAAGTGCACATGATCTTCTAAGCAAGCTCCACAAAATTGGCCCTTGGCCACTAATTTTGTCCAAGTGAAATGACTGAAACGCCACCTTCAACAATGCAACAATATCAGCTGATAGTTTCACAACCTCAGAGTTGCCAACCAAAGAGAGCTTTCGGTCTCAATGATTGAATGAAGAAACTGCAGAAAAAATAGGCTTCCCTAATGAAATCAATCAAACAATATTCAACCACTGGATGCTTAGAAGCTTAGCCAACCCCTCTATTTATCCTTTTTCTCCAATCCTTCAAGAAGCTTCTAGAATATTATTTTATTTTTTATTTAGTGACTTTATAATATAATATTTTATTCAAGTCACTTTATTAAATTAATTAAATATAAGGTCACCTTATAATATTGATTTATTTGATAACCTTATAAATAATTAACTTAATACAACTTTTTTAATTTAATTAAAATAATCAATTAGTCATCCTCATGAAATATCATTATTTTGGACAACTTAATTAATTAATTAAATTAAATTAAACTACCTCCAAAATGGGGACATTACACATATATACACGTGAGCATTCATGCTTATAAAGTGGAGTGTATATATGTATGTAAATATATTGTTATTAAGAGAATATTACTCTCTTGCGTTCATCCGTATGACGAATGAATATATATACCAAGTCGACAGACGATATATATATAATAATATAAACATATACATATATGCATATATATGACATAGCATTTAAAGTTATATATATATATATATATATATATATATATATATATATATATCTGTACTTGCTTTTATTTATTTACATATCTATATAGTCAAAGTATATAATCTTGACGGTAGTGAACAAGGATACATATATATATATATATATAGCGTTGATGTCATATGATGATATGTATAAATATCTATTAATATATGGTACATAACTATTTATACAATAGATATCGATAAACTTTAAGCAAAGTTTGAAGACTGATTTATAAACTAAACTTTGTGAGGGCGCAAAATCTGAGTGCAACTACAATACAATGGTGACTGACCTTGAATTAAAAGACCGATATATATATATATATATATATATACGTCTTGGGAGTATAAAGATCGGGCTATTGAATAAAGGCTTGGTCGATACATGAATACTATGGCAAACATTATGGCAACGCAAAGTGTATGGAAATTGAAACGGCATCAGTGAATGATGCGAGTAAGGATAGACACCACCCACCATCTCACTTGTAACGCCTTTGACCAAGCTAAACCCATGTGACTTTAAGAGATTAATGAAAGTCGATTTCTATGGGCTGTTTAGAGTCAATTTGATGAAGACTTCTATTCACGTATTTAAACTTTGGCTTAAATATGCCGATATAGTTAATATGATGAAAATCGAACTTTGAATCATACATGGCTCTATGGAAAATCGCGCAACACTTGCTAAGGAATATGTAGGAATAAATCAATGAAATGTGTCTTAATCTTTATGGCTTTGACCAAGTCAATATTTGAAGCTTGACTAAAATTCAACGTAGTTAATGATTTTAATCGACTCAACCTAGAAAATAGTCGATACTAGTTATGTGTTAATGAAATGAGATTGACTTCTACTCAGCATATGAAAATCCCGCCATCTCACAAATTTGGCGCCACCTCTGTTACCATTTTCCTGTAGGTGTTGATTTGGAAGAAAATTACGAATTCCCCCCATATGCATTTGAAATAGTCTTCTTAGATGCTGGCAATTGGGAAGTCAATTCATCATGTTTATTGTTGAGTACAGGCTTGAGTTGGCACCACCTCCAAGTTGAATAATTCAAAATGGGAGTGGTGTCGATTCACATGCCATGACTATAGGGAGTTTGGAGGCTGGTTGCTTTATAAATAGCTGCCCCAACTCTCTTGCAACACATTATCTTGTGTGTGAACTTATTCATACTTCTCATTGTTATTCTGAGCATTATCTTATGTTTAATTCTACCTCTTTGGAGTAATCGTCATTTGCAAACCATCATTCATATTTCTATGTGACCATTATTTCCATAAAAGGAGGCATATCATACCAAAGGAATACGCCTTTGTTGGTTTATTACATCTAAGTTTTACCAGTTTATAATATCTGATTTCTGAGTGAGAAAAGAGTGGACTTTGTGAGGAAGAGTTGTTTATTTCTGAGAGGAGAGTGTTTTCAACAAGAGAGGGAGTGGGATTTGATTTGTGAAACTAAATTGAGTTGAATTGCGCTATAGGAGAAGGCTGCACTATCATCATTATCGGGGATAAGCGATAACAGGCAAGGGGATTTCTTCTTCTTGTATTGATGTGTTTTCTATGTTGCCTGAAATGACTTTTCCATTTGTGCAATAGAAGTATTTAATATTGCTTTTGAAAAAGGGAATTAAAGCCTTTAGGTTGCCTGTATAATGTGTTTTTAAGTACTCCATGACAAGAGAGATTGCTTAACACAAGTATTTAATTATACTGGATATGTTGAAGAGATTGCTTGACATAGGTATTTAATTATGTTACATGAGGTACAACATAGGTATTTTAATATACTAGATATGTTTGAAACATGGGATGCAATGTGTTTGTATTTACTCCATAGTAGGAGATGGGTGTTTACCATAAGTATTATATACTAGGTATGATTGAACATGAAAAGCACACATGGAACACTTAGCTAAGTTATTTATTTAACTAGGAAAGCTTGTGTTTACTCCTAGGAGAGGGCATCTAGTATGGGAGAAGGATTGATATACTTACACGTAAGTCGAGTTATCCAAGTATGTACGTTATCTAGGATGATGGACTATCCATAGAAGGAAAACCTAGCTTGTGTACTTACCAATAAAGTAGTTAATTCCAAGTAGATTAATATGGTTGTAGGTTATCTGGGATGATGGACTATCCATTGAAGGAAATACCTATGTGTGGCTTAAGATTGCCTTAAGTCAAATCGGCCCTGAGTAGTGTATGTGATAGATGACTCTCAGTTGTTTACTGAATTAAAACTCTCTAATCAAAGCAGTGTGAATGTCCGAGACTCCACTCTAGATTGTGTGACTCCTCTCTAGGTTGTGTGACTTTTGAGACTACACTGTCAGTTCACCGTGATCCAGTATTACATGCTAGTTCGAGATTGTGGGATTACAAGGTTCTAGTTATGTAGGACATGGCACTTTGCTTAGATGGTTGTCATTAGCAGTTACTCTACCAATCTCTTCGTCGAAGGGAAGGGCCATCTATCGAATGATAGATGTGCGGGGGACCGCATTATGAGTCTGTGGTTGGCAGAAAAGCACCTAAGTGATGCTTCTCCTCCACAGCAGGCGACAGAAGAACCAAGATTTGAAAGGGAAGATCCTGGACCGTCTTACAGCTATTTGTTCTAAAGCTCATTGGAGCTATGTAAGTAAGTGTATGTATTCTTGTATAATTGTAACTTGTGAAGTTATGGAATCATTACCGTAATTAGATATGACTTCTTGTTTATATAATATCAATAAAGAAAAGAAAATTTTTATTATGATGGTTTGTTACTCTGTTTATTTACTCACATGGTGTAAATTTGGAAATTTAAACTGCATTGAAGGGTTGGCACGTTACACAAGTTCAACAATCTCCAATCTCCATAAGCAATAACGATGAGAAGTCTCAATTGATACCTATTGAAGAGACAAAAACTTTGTTATCAAAGGCTAATATTTATGTTTGGAAAATCAAAGAAACATCACAATTAGATCAAGAATAAAATTCCCTTTGTCTTGATGATAATTAGTTGTAGAAGCACTCATGAAACCAAAAGTATATATGAAGGATTCTTTACCTATCATGTCCCTTCTTTTCTAGCCGACCTTCAAAGCCCTTAAATTAAAAAGTGCTTTTCTTAACACTATATAGATAGATAGAAGGGATGACAACCCCTCTATTTGTACCATAGTTACAAGACTCAATCTTGGCTTAGACTCAAGCTGATTATGAAATACATGGCATCAAAACTAAAAATATAACTATGAATCAAAAGAACCTACATCACTTGTCCCAACATCCTTAGCAATACAGTAAGTTCTACACAGGGATCTAAGATAGGTCCTTAATAATGATGCAGCCATGATATATGCCTATGTATTAGTGACACCAACAACCAAGGGGTCTACTCACATTCTATCATCCCTCTGCCATGGATACTAGCTCTACTTCTAGATCCAACTAATCAATCCATGCAAGGTCCTCACTAAAGAAAGGATCATTAGCCTTGGTAATCCAATCTAATAATAGATCAACCTCCTCTAGAGTGATGGGAGATCATTCAATGCCTAAGATTCATTTAAGATAGAGGCTAAGGTTCTAATGAACATAAAAAAATTAATTCAACCTTTGCACCAACAACC
This sequence comes from Sequoia sempervirens, assembly GCA_007258455.2. NCBI lineage: Eukaryota > Viridiplantae > Streptophyta > Pinopsida > Cupressales > Cupressaceae > Sequoia > Sequoia sempervirens. The sequence goes on along the minus strand of VDFB02063812.1, from coordinate 13,490 downwards.
AATTGCACCTCTTAGACTGTATGTTCTGAAACATACTCTAGTTGCACTTGCATCCTAAAGCATTGCATGGTTGTGTCAAGACATGAATTTTGATCCTCTAAATATTTGACACCTTAGCACCAAATGTTTCCCAACCTGTATTTGAAATGAGGAAAAATACAAACTCAATCTCATCGGTTAACTTTAAATTTCAATATTAACGTAAAGAAAGAACAAATTTAAAACTTAAATTATTTCCTTAATAAATTTTTACCTAATTGCAATTATGTTTAAGTTACCTTGAATATATCTTGCACAAAGAGGTCTCCTTGCACAAGTCTATAGATCTTGATCTCAGATATGATATTCATATCCAAGTTGAGGATCAAGTTTTTGCTCTATAATTATGTAAAGCCTACTCAAAACTTCTTCATCCCCATTGAAATCCAGGCTAATTGGACCATTCACAATTGCATGTAAGGGCTTGTGAAGTTGATGGTGCCATCACTGATCAATGATGTTCCATATGGGACAAGACTTATCCTCAACCCCGCTATAAACGGATCTCATGGTCTCCTTGGGCCTATCCATGTCTTTTTATATAGGCTACTGTGGGCTTCTCCTCATCAGTAACTCAAAAGAAGACAACTAAAGCCTCTATGGACTACAAAAGAAGGGAATATGAATTATAAACAAAAAAAAGACAATTATTATTAATAAAATAGTAAAATAAAAATAACAGAATGGCAATTTGAACTCATATCTACAATCTCCTTCATTAGAAGCCCAAAGTTGTGCTTATTGGAAATCCATTCAACCACACCAACCCTTTCTTTGGTTTTAGCATATTAAGATGTAGACCACTCCTTGCTAACAAATGTGTGCCTCAAGGCAGCCTTTGACTAAAGTAAATATTGCAACACCATTAAGTTTGTTGCAAAATGAGTTATTCCAAGTCGAGCCTACTCATTTCTGTCTATATACTTCCTCATTACACTGAGAACCCAAGCATGGTTGTATATGTATTTGCAAATAATTTTACCATGCTCCACACATGCTCTAATCCATGAGATTTTTCCAAGATCCTCCAATACGAAATCAAGACAATGATTAGCACACAAAATCTAAAATAAGGATGGGTGATATCCATGAAAAGTTTACTTACAGTGACATAATTTGTTACATTATCTATAACTATCTACACAACATTCTCCTCACCCAACTCAATCAAAACTTCCTCTAAAACCTCACAAAGGAAATCAGGATTGTTTGTCTTCCCTGAAGCATCGAAAGATTTCAAAAAAAAAAATGCTGCATAAGGAAAAATAATAAAATTTGCAATTCTAATTTTAACATCTAAAGTAAAAGTTAAAATATTAATCACTTAACCAATGGATTTCATGAAATACAACCACCTGAAGAAGACACAAAAATTCAACAATGTCCTAGTTCTCCTATATGTTCAAGTTCAACCATTGGTCATGATTGTGCAACCCTTCTTCCTCCATATCTCATATTGCTCCTCAATTTGGGCCTTCAAATTAGCTACCTTTTGAGTCAAAATGGAGTCCTTTATCTCCCCATCATTAGGGGCTTTGAACTCTACCCCACAAACAATAATGATATCTGCCAAATTTTGCTAATAGGGAGACCTAAAAAAATAAAACAAACAAAATAAGTATAATAAAATTTAGAGTTTAAAATTCTACAAACCCTAAATTTAAAATTCAAGAGACGAATAAATCAAACATATTCTAAACACAAATAATAATTAATTACCTAGCTATGTGAAATGGAACGGAACAATAAAACCAAAAGTCAATAATTGAATTTTGCCGCATCATGTTTGTCCTTGTTCCAACCTATGTTCTCAAGTAATGGTTGGGAACCTGAGTAGTGTGTGATACAATATATGAATATATTCTAGGTTCACAAACTCTAGGCCCAATACCACCATTACCACTGCCACTACCATTGCCATTAGTTAGTGAATGCCCAAGGAATGTATTGAGTAATTAATTATATTAGGTAATTAGTTGGCCTACATGGTTTAGTGGTTTACCCCTCCATTATGTTATTAGGAGGTCTATACAAAGAAAGTGAATATCATTGTAAAGATATGTGAGAAGTATGATATTGTGTTTGGGATATCTTGAAGATACAACATGGAATGACTTCTTCCATAAGGAGTATTGTACAGTATTACCCTACTTCAAGGGTTTATTCTATTTCTACATATATTGGATATTAGGGCATCTTGGCCCAAGAATATCTCGTGTGGTGTGTGATCTATCTTCTACATTGTCATATTTCCATGATTAGATGTGTGGATCTTATCAAGGGGTGTTAGAGCCATGATTTGGGCAAAGGTGAGTAAAAAATCCTCATTTTTTAAGATTTACCTCTATCTTCCAAATGGCTGCAATTGTTTCTATAGTTAAATTCTACTAAGATTGAAGGATCATACAAGGAAGTTATAGTGCAAAAATCTGCTTTTGATCATCAATATTAAATGAGTTATTGCAATTTTATGTTTTTCAATAAGTTCACTCTCCAGGCTGCAAATCTTGAGATTTTTTATTTTTTACATTTCTAGAAAGAAAGTCAAAATTCAATTGGGGTTTATTATTTTATTTTTTCAAATTGAGGCCAAAAACATTATGAATGGTCTAGTTAAAGTTGGCTCAACAATAGGAATATAAGGTGTTCTATTGAAAGATTTTTTTCTTAGAACCCTAGTTTCAATGGAGATTCTTATTTTTGATAGAAGTAGAGATGCAATAAAATGGTGGAATGTAAAACAACTTGTGGTCAAATTATACAATGGAAAATATTTTTAATTACACTAAACCGGATGAAGCTGACAAATGGTTTGTCCCATTGTAAAATAACATTTCTTCTTTGGATGAACTAGAACAAGCTTTCTTAAATAAATGGGGACCAAAAGAAGTAATAGAAAAAGTAGGAGGAGAAGGAGAAGAAGGAAAAAAAGAAGATGATGATGATGAGAAGATGAAGGATACAAGTACATGCACTTTAGCCCTAAGAAAGATTTAATCCTTCAATTTCATGGTTGTATTCAAAAGTCAAATGTTATTGCTTATGTAAACCCAACCAACAAATATAACTTCATCAACATGGAATTAGACAAATATTGGGTAGTATATTCAATTTTTAAAGATTTGAAGCTCTTTATGGATAAATATGTTTTGCATTCAAAATTTTATGCTTTGGATATGGATGGGTTGGATATTATTCTTGGTTATCCTTGGTTAGATTCTTTGGAAACAATAAACATTAATGTGCAAAATATGTTCATGAAACTTTTCTATAGGAGGAAAAAAATTACATTACAAGATATTACACATAATGAAGTCCAAAGGAAAGTCAAGGAAGAGCAAGTTTAGGAATCTACTGAAGACTGCACCAAAAAAGTAGATGACAAACAAGAGGAGCAAGATGTAGAGAAAAAACAGGAGACAACTATTTCTCTTCATGAGCTAGCAAAACAAGTAGCTAAAAATGGTGAAGAATCAATGAAAGTTCCAATGGTAGCAAAGAGTGCAATATATAAGCATCCACATCATTGTGAGAGGTGAGAATCATGGAGGCATGATAATACATAGAATCAACAAACAAATCACAATGGATTTACATGGAATCAAAGGAGCAACTACAACAATTAGTGGTATCATAAAAATAATGACTATTCATGGCAAAAAAGAACTTACTATGATTAGGAATGGAATCAAATGGGTGAAACCAAATGTTGATCAAGGAGGAGATCTAGTTGCTATCAAGCTAAAACCACCATGAAGATCAACTATGGATGGTTGGATGATTATTCATCGTGTCATATTTGTAATGACTTGCGAAAATCATATTATCTGGATTCTTCTCATGTTTTCAAGACAAAACATGTTGAGGGATGCCATGTTATATACCTAGGGATATGATACTATAATGTATTTAAGTGGATAGAGATGCCAACATGTGGAACACATCCATTAAGTTAGTTATATTGAGTAATTAATTATATCAGGTAATTAAAAAGCCTACATGGGTTTAGTGGTTTACCCCTCCATTATGTTATTAGGAGGGAATTTATATTAAAAAGGTGAATATCATTGTAAGGATATACGATGAGTATGATAGTCTTTGGCATCTCTTGGACATATAACGTAGAGTGGCTTCTTCCATAAGGAGTATTGTACAGTGTTATCCTACCTCAAGGGTTTATTCTATTTCCCCATATATTGCTTATTAAGGAAACTTGGCCCACAAACATCCCTTGTGGTGTGTGATCTATCTTCTACATTCCCATATTTCCATTTTTAAATGTGTGGATCTTATTGGAATGGAGGAATTGAAGAAAAAGAGTCTCCATTAATATCTACCATCTCTTCTCTTTACCTTTTTTTTAGTTCCTTTTGCTAGTCGAATGTTTCTAATTGACTTTGTACCTTGTGCAAAAAATTAATAGGTGCATCATCACACTCTAACTTATCAACATGAAATTTGTGAAAGGTGATATTTCAATCGATTAATATCTCCGCCACTAATTTTTGTCTTGCAATATACACAAATCAACTCCCCTTTCTTCGTCCTTGGCATGGCAAGATTCCAACAAGGGTTCTTTCTATCTGGGGCTGACATTAGAACAATCTATAAATGTAAAGTACACTACAATAACAAAAAAAATTGAAATAAATTAACATTAGGGTTTGTAAATAATCTAAAATTAAAAAATACATCACCAATAACAAATTTAAACCCACTCACGGTACTACCATCCAATGCTTACAAAATAAAGTGCATAGAAATTGAAGCTTTCGGCGCTATAACCATCCGAATCATTACAAGGTTGTTTACTCCACTAATGGTAATTCAGTACGCTACAGAAGTAAACTAGATACACAATATCATTGAGCATGTAAAAGCATTCACAGAACAAATGTATATGAAGCATTGCAGTCTTTATTCATGTACTTGCAGTATTACATTATCATATCAACACACTCCCCCCGACTACGAACCATACAGCAACATAAGTAGTTAACTGGCGTCGGTTGAGAGCACCAACCGTCGGCAACTGACAAGTACCAACTAATCCCAAGTGCTAACTAATCCCGAGGACTAAATCCCAGACAAAATATTATTTATTTATTCCATTTGCTAATTAACTATTTAGCGGATTACATCATCCCCCCCTCAGAAAAAGTCGTCTTCCCAGACGACAAATACAATACTGGGAGATCAATACATAAAATTTCAGTGGGAAGAGGATTGAGAGGACGTCCCTGGTGGCTGGGGAACTGATGAAGTGGTAGCCGGAGTGGTCATTGTCGTAGTCGGTACACCTCCTCTGTACACTGCTGAAGGTGACGAGAGGCCTTCAATTCCTTCTCTCGAGTGGTCTTGACCAGGTGCACTGCCTCCTTCAAGTTTTTATTGACCCTCTCAGTTCCTTGTCTTTTTCCGCCAACTGGCGGCCCATCTCCTCCTCAAGCGCTTTCATCCTCCTCTCCATACCCTGAATGCTCGTATCCCGAGCGATCACTTCCAGCTTCTCCTTCTCCAACAAGCAAGTGAGCTCTTGTAGTTGTTTCTCAAAGGATTCTGCCTTGGCCTGTATTTTACAGGAAAGGGTGATGGCTTGATCCGCTTTCCTCGTCATTTTGTTTAGATGGATCTCATACTCTCAACAGGCTAGAAATAATGTCCTGTATGTTGTCTCCATCTCAAATAACTGTGCCACCAGCTTGTCATCTTTCCCATGCAAAACTGACCTCTTTGGAAACCAAGCAGCCATCATTTCTGGTGTCTTCTTCGCCAACCAATCACCAGTAAATATCCTATCGAACTCTCTACCACTCCCTGAGTTCATGAATTGAATGATTCTTCGTGCCTCCTGCTCGGCTATGCGCGAGTAGTTCCGATGCAGTGTCTTTGCAATGTCAGACACTTCTTTGATGACCAACGCAATAGGCTCAAGGCTGTGAATGTACCTCTCGATTGTACCTATTGGGTCCTCTCGATCTGGCTTGGGGATTATCACAGCAATCCCCTCTGATGCATCATTATCACTGGATCCACCGGAATCTCCGACATTACCCACAACTATAGGTACGGCCATCTGTGGTGTGGTATGAGGCTCCTCATCTGACACAATATGGATCACCTGTGCCATCTCTCTCCCCTCCACTGCTCGTTGCTCTACCACTGGCTGCGTATTCTCTACTGCCACCATCGGTTGAGTGCTCCCGGCTGGTGTAGCATCTCTTCCCACCTCTGTCTCCATTAACCCTAGTAAGTGTATGGGGGAGATGTCCTCCTCTCGAATAGGTGTTCCCATTTGCCGCAGCCATCCATCTACACCCTCTGTCTGAAGTGTCCCTCTTGGTGATGTCGGTGCATCTGTCTCACCTATTATACCCTCCGGTGTTGTGGCCTCCGCCACCCCTAGTGGTATCATCTCTCCTGCTGATGCAACTGCTTCAACTGTGCCACCTTCCTCGACCTCCTCTTCTACCTCCTGTTCGGCTGGGGCTATCACTGGAGTATTAACATCTACTGAATAAACTCCGACTGGTGAAGTACTATTGGCAGATGAAGACATTGCTAACTGCTCATACTCTTCACTATTGGCTTGTTTCCTCTTCCTCTTCACCGTCTTCGGTTCTTCTGTTGTGCTCCCAACATCCAAAGTCGTCCATCTGAAAACTGCAGGCCAAGAACTATCATAATCCCTTGCTGGCTGAAATTTTCCCAATTTCCCCTTTGGCACTTGATTGTAGACGGCATCCAGAAATAGGGCTATAAGCTGCTAGGTCATATAGAACGCCTTGTGTTTGCATTCTAAGAACTCTCTAATCCTTTCTGATAGGTATAGTGCCCAATTGTAAACCTTTCCCCCACTCAGCCCGAACATATACTCAACCATCCAGGTTGCGATATCTGAGGCGCGGCTGGCGCCTGTCAGCGTGCATTTGATAAGATCCATAATGCACTTCCAATCACCATTCCCCAGCATATTTTTTCGTAACCCTCGAGCCCCTGCACTCCAAATTATTTCCTTTTCTTTGGTAGTGATATCAGACCTGCAAATTCTTTTAATAATCATCTATTTTTGTTGCGCAGTCATTTTTGTAGTCGGCTTGGCGATCACCTGCCCAGACGCAGGTATGCCAAAGACTCTCTGGAAGTCTGAGGGATAAAAATCCACCGTAACTGGAAACCCTTCTTATTCAATTGTACTCCTGTGGCTGTGCTGATTGTAATTGGCAACAATATCTCTCAAATATTCTTCAAAATCCTTAGCATTAAAAAAAGGACACTGTGCTACCTTATCCACCTGTGTTGTCGCCAATGCTCGCTTGATGGGATAGTTGGGTGTCGTCTCCTGCCACCATGTCTTGCACTCTGTGCCTGTGAGACTCTCCCACGTCAGCGAATCTGTAGTCACATTATCAGCTTTTCCCTTATCTGACTTGCCTCCAGTCACCTTAGATTTCAGTGTTACTTTCCTTGCTTTCGTACTCGTGCTGGCATCCATTTTTCTACTCCTATAAGGATGAAACTACCGGAGAATAACTTTTTTGAATAGGTGAAAACCCTTAACAACTTCCGATACAGTAGTTATTTGTTTCTGCCGAAGGCTCCAGCCGATGAATGGTACAAATTAAGAAGGCCATGCGGATTAAGCAAGCCGTACAGATTAAGGGGGCCATACTTAGCAAGCAAGAGGCAACCGTACCAAAGGGGGGCGTACGGACTAAGCAGGAGAGAGAAGCCATACGTAGCAAGCAGCAAGAGGTACCATTCATCGATCGAGAGAAAGTAAAGTCTAAGAAAAATAATGCAAAATTTGTATTTTTCGGCTTCGTCAGCACTATTCGGAACCTGTGGAAAAATCATGAAAATGAGGCACGCGATGCAGTTTCGAGTGGTTTCAGAAGTGTTAAATTGGCTACTTGACCTCGCTAAAGCGCCCCTTAATTTCATCAAATTATTAAGAATTGTTAATGCAATGCAACCAACCATCATAGTGCAGTCGCAGGAGCAAGTGGTTGTTGAGCAAACGAGAGTTGCAGCTCTCGAGGAGAAGTTGGTGGAGAGAGAGAGTGACAATTAGTTGGCAAAGGAGGATCTGCTAGTGGTGGAAAAAGATACTGCGTGGCCGATGCATGACTTTCATAATGTATGAGAATCAATTGCGAAAAGCAGATTTGTTGGCATTTTTGTTTTCAATATTCGAAGATAACCATTGTAGGGGGACAGACGTATTATGCATATTAAATAATAACAGCTGTAATCCAATTATAACACTCAGGCTGCCTTTTCAAGCCCGAGATAAAGGACTGCTAGTTCTGGAACCGTGAGGTTGGGCCGAAGTTAGTTAAACCAGTTTCTAATTTTGAGGTCTTGGTCAGACATGTTTTAATGATTCCTTCCGGTTTCTGGTTTGCAGATATGTCATTCCAGATATTTTTAACCAGAAAATCCACTGATGAGCTCAGGTTGGTTGACTTCCGAGTTCAGATTGATCAGTTGACTTCATCAGTATTGGCTTCAGGGCATTTGCAGAGAAATGAGTTAAGTCATTTAAATTAAAAAGTCACGTTAAAATGTTATATTTTAATGTTGACCCTTGGCTTAGGCTTAATGACTTAATGTCGTTTTAAAAAGGTGGTCATTGAGGGTGGCGCCCTCATTAAAGAACATTTTAATATTCCCTAAGTCAAAGCAAGATTATGTTTGGCGCATATTTCAAAGTTGAATATTTAAATGAAATATTAAATCAAGAGCTTGAAGGCAAAAGTACGCCATCATTGAGGAAAGGGGATTTTGACCTAAAATCAGATTCTAGGGTTTCGTGAAGTCAAGCGAAGATTATAAAAAGGGAGTCTTGTGCATCATTTTGGGCATCTTGGAAAATACACCGTTATGCTGCCGGATTGAATCTGGATCACTTCGAGGGATGAAGACCTCCTAACCATTGGGCATCTCTTCTCGTTTGTAAGACAACGACTAGTGATGAATTTAGTCTAGTTGTGAATTCATTGTATTCCGTGCATTGTAATCTGCATTAGTATTGTCAGTTCCAGATCTTGCATGTTAGAGGTTTCTGTTTTTTGTTCTTTAGCTACAGCAGTCCTAGTAATTCATTCATATTTCCAAAAAGACAAAAATATACATTGTGGGTAATGGCTATTTATCTTCCCTTGGTCTAGGCGCCATTGAGTGTCCATTTGCAGATTTTTCATTGTAGAATCTGATTTTATAAAGCAAATCGTACTTTTCTGCTGTAGCCGTACTTTTCAGCACATTGGAATTCGTGTATAAAACACAGTGGCATCTCTAGTCTGTTTTATGAGCTGTTCTTGGGCGCCCCTATTTCAATTGAGCTTGGCAATTGGTATTTATCAATTTGGAGGAGTCTATAGAAAGATTCGAGCATTTCATGGTTTCATATGATGTTGTTAATACATTGAAAAGTGCAGGACTGTCACAGCAGATTGGATAAATCTGCATATCGTTTATTGTTGGGTGTTGCTAATCATCTCGAGCCACGTGAAGACATCAAGGAAGATTACCTAAGCTGGAAGAATAAGGTTGGATCTTTAATCTGCTATTTCTGTGATCTTTACCTTCCGCATTAAGTTTTGAATCTTGTGTAATTCCCTTATAAGCTGATTTTGATTGATAGCAAGATCTCATTTCTTAAATTGTAAGCTGGCAGTAGTACTGACCGCATTATAGATCTTTGCTTTATCAGATTGTATTAGTCTTTTACTTCCAGCAGTAGTTTGAAATTGTAAACTCCGCCCTATGGTCGCTACTTTCCCGTCTTGGGTCAGCAAGCACATCCTGGGTGTAGAGTAGATTCAGTATTCAGCATTTCCTTAAGTTTGCTTTCAGTATTAGTTGGAAATTGTATAACTCCGCCCTATGGTAGCTACTTTCCCTTCGGGGTGAGCAAGCACATTCTGGGTGTTGAGTAGTTTCGTTATTCAGCATTTCATTTCAAGTTTTGCTTTCTGTAGTCACTCCGTCATATGGTCGCCCCTCACTCCACCTTGGATTGGGTAGCACATACTTGACGTTGAGTTCCCTTCTGTATCTTGCATTTAATCTTCTGCACGTTTCGGTTTATCCATCTAACCTTAACGGGTGCACTTGCTTGAATGTTGTAATCTGTTATTTGAAAACGAAAAAATTTGGCTCGGTATATTTCATAATTAATTAATAAATGTTGTAGTCGGTCGTAATGGGAATAGATAATAATAGTTTAAATAATACATGCACAGTTTAAAGTAAAAGTTGGATTAGTTGTCGGGTAGGTAGTTAGGAAGAGTTGCCACGGTTGGTATCTCAACCAACCTCGCCCATCTATATATGTATCTTGTCATTTGTAGTCGGACACAGACAATTGCTGTGTATTGTTGAGATACTTCATGAAATCAATCAATCCATTGTGTTGTGCAATTACTCTTACGATTGTTCTGTGATTCAAATGTGATTCATATTCTAGTACATGCATTATGTTTGTGAATTATTCTCGTTTACTCCTGTAGTACGCTGAACACTACCCAGTGAGTAAACAAAGGTTAGCACATACCCATTGTGAACACCAAAATAAAAGGATTAGCTGCTGTCATAAAGTGCTGATGTAAAAAACTGTTGAAACACCCCACAATAGTGTCAAATAACATGTACACAATGTGATAACTTGAATGGATAAATTAGAAGGTTGATATGGGTCTCAAAACACCCTTTAAGCTTGCTGTCATGAACCAAACAGCTAAGAATATCACTCAGCTAACTTGCCAACATCACTACCATCACACCTAATACTGTTAAAGGCAGATATAATTATGTAAACACCCCCACGTGAAGGACAGCTATAGTAGATGATGGAGAGGCCATGAAATCACTAAAGTAACATTGAAAATCACTGCCAAACACTTATACCCAGGTCTGATATAAAATAACAGCCAATATGAGTCTGAAATAACATTGAATATCATGTAGAAATCACTCAAATAACACAATGAATCATACCCATCACTGCTCAAACACTGTAGTTGATGTAGGAACCCTGAAACTCACTGAAATCTCATTGTTCACCATGAAATATCAGTCATATGCAGGTCTAAAATCCAAAACAGAAAAAGAAAGGTCTGAAATACCATCAAACCCTAGTGCCACAAACCCCAAACTCCTTCCAACATAAGTTAATCAACAAGAAATCATCTCATAATGAATCTCTACAACCAAGCGCCTCGATACAACCAAGAATCACTCTAGAACAAGCTGCAAACTAACCTAGAAACTCACACACACACCACACTTCAGCATTGGCGCACCCTCCATGAAATGGTACAACCATTTTAGCAAGGTAATTCAACACTTCAAACTCTACAAAATCTCAACAAATTAGTCAAACCAGAACTTCAACATATATCAGCAAACCTCAAAGTCTCTGCAAAAAACAACAAACTCCTTTGAATCTCCAATGTGATTAATGAAGTGAAACCACCATAAACCAGTTAGGGAGGATATCTCACCACTGAAACCAGCAAGCTCAAGAGGGTTTTTGAGAAGAACACAAATTCTCTCCAAAATATAGAAGCAAAATCAAATTCATCAACAACTCCAACAATGAGCCCTCAACCTCCTTTTATAAACTTTTGAAGCAATAAAATATTACTTTTTCCTTATTTGCTCTAAAACTCCTTTTATAAAATATATAATTAACTTTATGGAGTACTTTTCACCTTTTTGAGGAATAATAATGTTTTCTCATGAATAAATCCTATTTTCCAAGGTGTCCATTAGTAATGACTTTTCACACCTTTAAAATGAGCTATTACACTTAGTTGTCCCTTTAAATATTTCCAGCATTGGAAAACTTAAGTGAAATATTAATTAAATAACTCAATAATATATCCAAGATTCAGAAAGCACCCAAATGATAATATTTTGAAATTTTGATCCTACCAAAGTGATATTGAAGACTAGGGACAATGATTGGAGGCAACCGGGTCACTTTCTAAAAATAGCCTGCTCCTCCAAGAAGTTTGGAGAGCACACAAAAGGTCGAAAATCAATTTCAAAAGCATCAAAGGGCTCCAACTAACCAACTAAACTCAAATCCAAGAGCAATTGCTCTGCAAGACTTATCAAATGCTTCTCCAAGAATTTTGAGTTCTCTCTAACTAAAAAGTTAGCCTCCAAAAGACTTGGAAACTTGCTAAATGTGCATAAATTGTCTAAGCGCCAAAAGGGAACATTATAGCTATCACAATGCATAAGTATATTTTCATTTAAAATAAAAAATTCTATCTTTTCCATGGCTATTCTGTAACACAGTTTACAGCAACCATGATCCAGTCAAAATCGTTGTATAGTCCCTAGCATAACACAGCTTGTTGGTCGTACTTATCAATTATCATAATTCATTTATCGAAATCTTTTGTATCATGTTTCTCCTATGTGCTTGTTTAAATCCTTATCTCATATCATTTTACCTAACATGTATGTCTGCATCTAACATGTTTGTGGTGAAAATTCTACATAATATGCTTGTTTGTAAAGGATATCTTGGTTATTTTACAGGTCTTCTCCTTGGGCGCACATCCACGTGGGTTGAAGACTATGCATCCTCTACAACGTCCTTTGGTAACCTCTACTGTTACATCATTGTCTTTTTACTTTAGCACACATGTTTAGTACAATGCATATGCCTACTAAAGTGGGGGAAAAATGTAGTGTTGGAAATTACACATTACTGCAATTTCACATTACACAACACCTCCTCTTTAGTATAAAAAAGAGAAAATATTTAATTATAACATGATATCAAAACACTCATTTATTAGCAAAATTAGCTAGTGCGTGGTTCTTTGGGTCCATTTTCTCCTACGTAAGCACTACACGCGGATGTATGCGCAACACACTGGCATGTCACGAAAATCCACAATTCAAACGACCATTGGAGTGTTACTTTCTCGAGAATCTAACAATGTAATGCTCCCTATTGGCAGTCATGATTGGCAGAGGTGCCTGAGACTTTCTATTTTGAAAAAAAAAAGACTTCTCTTTAGCAAAGGGAGAGAAATTCATCAATTCATGCATACACATTTTACTTTGCCTTTGCAACTCTTGAAGCTCTTGAAAAGTTTGGAAAATACATCCTTCTTGCTCTTGCATGTTATCTTTTTCGTAGTGGGACTGTGAAAGGCAATTAAGTAGTAACTTAGGAATCCTTTTGGGAGTCTATGGCAACTTCCAGGTGGATCTTTTCTCAAATTGATAGCCTCTTTCTCACTATAGGTAATCTTTAGAGCTATCATTTTGAATATCATTGATATCATCATATTGCAGTTAATTTGTTCTCCTTTATCTGGCATTGCATTTTGTGTAGATAAATTTTTTATCCTCTATCGCTATTTTCTTTTATCAAAATCATATATAGCTGTATGTGGAAGTCGAAAGACCATAACAGG
>VDFB02063811.1:0-17043 GCA_007258455.2 Sequoia sempervirens | reverse complement strand
AAGAAAAAAATGTCACCAACGATGGGGTAGTTGATGATAGAGCTTTATGGAATGTAAAAAATCCTAACACACCACAAAAAAACCTCAGATTGCACAAAAGCTATGTGCCAAATAATGCACAAAACAATAAAAAATAATCAAGCACTAAACCAACAGACAAATCATGGAGGACAATAAAGGAAATACTATCAACCAAGAAGGAAGTTCACTAAATTAGGAGAGCCACTTGAGATGGTCATGAATAAAATAATACAACAAAACCTCATGAAGGTCAACGATCACGCAAACTATGAGGATCCAAGCTTCAAAACACCATGGTCCAATGAGAAGGACTTATGCGAGTTCCGCAAAATCAAAGGACATACAACAAAAAACTTCAAGAGAATCAAGCACATAATACAAGACTTGATCGACAAGAGAGAACTAGATATTGAATATCATCTTGGATAAAAAGATCTCTAGATATACACAAATCCAATTCCAAACCATAATGAGAAGAATGAAAAAGGAAAGGACCAACACTATCACAATGCTAACTATACTTATGGTGACACAATTCTAGGTACCCTCTCTCAAGTAGATGACACTAGGGTAAATGTATTGACTATACAAGGTAGGGACATCGAATATAATGCAAATACCCACTGATGGAAAGTTACAATACAAGGAGCCCCACCTAAACCTATAGCTAGGCCATCAATTGACTACAATATTGTGGAATAGTTGAAGAAGACTCTCACTTTGCTCTTAATCCTAGAACTGCTAAAATTATCACTTGCAGCACATAGGAAAATACTAGAAAAATAATTAGAAGCATTGGTCCCTAATGACCTTGATCCTAATCAGTTCCAAGCCATGGTTGGTAAAATCATGACAAATCACCATTTAGTATTTTCCAAGAAAGACCTTCCACAGAAGTCATTCCATAACCAAGCTCTCTACATAGAGGTTGGTGTCCATAAAACATGGTCAAATGAATGTTGATAGATAATGGTGCAGGTCTAAACATATGTACTTTGAAATTCATGAAATAGTTGGGGTATTCTGATGATGCGATAGACAAATGATAGAGCATTACTATAAGGGCCTATGATGATCTCGAAAGGAATTCAAAAGTGACAGTTAGGCTACCAATGCTGATAGGATCGACCACCACAAAAACCACATGTTAGATACTTGATCTTGAGTTACCATATAACCTCCTCCTACGACACCCTTGGATTCATGAATTACAAGCAATTCCTTCAACCTTTCACCAGTGTCCAAAGTTTACTCGCGAAGGAAAGGATATGACATTATATGTTGATCCTGAACCCTTCCACTTTAGTGCAAAATTGGAGGATAAGTATAATAAAATATAGCAAATACCTAGCAATGATATATCATTTCATTCATTCTCATATGTTGACCCTTCCACACTACCATCAACCTCAATTAAACCAACATCAAGTGAGCAACCAAAAACTGAAACCAAGGTTGAAGTACTTGACAAAGGTAATGGAAATTATCACTTCAATCAAGCATTTTGCATTGGAATGCTTCCACCAACATCCAAGGTTTATGGAGGACCTAAGGAGATCAAATATGTTCAAACAATAAAAATGATAGCCAAACCCACAATTTTCACCAAATGGGGAGATATGAAGGATGAAGAGATTTCAAAGAAGACTTGTCATCAATGATCTACAAAGAGGACCAAGAGAAACCAGAGAGACCATAACCCCTTCTAATTGATCCTAGAGGTAAAGGCTATCAGTTAGTTAAACAAATGGGATATATTGGAACAGGTGGCCTTGGAATACACAAACAAGGAAGATGGGAGCCCATTATAATAGAACAAAGAAAAAAAACATGGGACTAGGTTATGATTCAAAAGATGTGGTTACTCCAAATACTATATGTACCTCTTTTAAGAAATGAGTGCCTTTTACTAGCGTTAATACATTGGATATCTACCACCTTATGGATAATGAGTTACTCATCGAGGACTTATTTGAAAGCTTTAGCATAAGCATAGCCTCTATCCAACCTATCAAAACTATTCCTAATGAGTATTACTATTCTAAAAAAAATCTAACAAGTATGAATGGGATTCCCCTTCCTTTGTCACCTCTAGCGATAATGACCTAGACACCCAATGGGATAACGATACTAGAGCCATACTAACCATTTCAACAACCTCTATAATCTTTGCAGAAAATGATGATAGCCTACCCCTCTGCTACCCATAGTTGATAGATTGGAACCAACAACAACATACACCTATTTTGGATCAATTCTTGAATGATGAAGCAATCATAGAGTTTATGGTACTTTGAACTAACATACCAACAAGAGATCATAAAGCAAGGTTCATCATGGAACTCTAAAAGGAAGAAGACTTTGGTGGGGAGATTGTGTCCTCTAGTCACAAAAGTAAAAAAGATAATATAAAAATCAAAATGATATGAACCCTAGAGAAAACCACAATGTGGCTCTATTGGATCCTAAAAAGAAGAAAACAAAAGACAAATCTGAAGGTGAAAACCTCTTCGAGGCATGCAAAGATGGAGGATTCAATCTCCCTATATCTTTGTATCAAGAAAATTCAACACTCCTAGTGGAAGAAGCAAAATCCATCAATGTTGGCATAACAGAGAACCCAAAGATCACATACTATGCAACATCACTTGATCCTGAAGAGAAAGTGAATTTCACAATGTTCATCAATGATAGAAAAATAAAATTTGCATGGAAATATGTAGACATGTCAAGAGTAGATCTAGCACTAGTTGTACAACATTTGGCTCTATTTCCTAGAGCTAAACCTATGAAGTAGAAACTAAGGAAAATTCATCCTCAAATATCACTGTTGGTAAAGGTAGAACTAAATAAATTATTAGATGTGGGTTTCATTAGACCCATCGATTATCCAGAGTGGATATCAAATCTAGTACTTGTGTCCAAGCCCACTATGGGCATAAGGATCTACATGGACTTTTGAGACCTGAAAAAATCTTTCCCAAAAGGTGACTTCCCTCTTCCAAGTATTGACATGATCATAGATCTAACAAGAGGAAATGAGATGCTATCATTAATGGATAGTTTCTTTGGGTATAATCAAATAAAAATATCCCCCAATGATCAACATAAAATGAAATTCACTTGTGCTTGGGGGATCTTCTGGAATTCCATGTCATTTTGTCTAAATAATTTAGGTGCAACCTATTAGTGAGTGAGCCGTAGATTTTTGGACCCAATGGACTCTCTAACTCTTATAGGGTTTTCACCCAAAAGGAGAGAGATTAGATCCAAAAATTCTAACTAGTTCATTAAAATTAGATTGTGTATGATATTGTATGATGTAAATGAAGTGATATAAGTTCTGCTAAACTATGGAATTGATCAAACATGCATGCAAAATCTAAGAATTATGACTTGTTTGAAAACACATTGTGAATTGCAATAATGAACTAGAAACTTAGATAAATGGAAACAAAATTTAATGAGATTGAACATAGTGCACCTGGAGGCAGAATAAAGTCACTGGAAGTTTTTGGAATGTCTCTAAAACTTCTATTAATGGCCACTAGGACTCATTCGCCAAGCATGGTGAATCAGTCCCGCTTTTGCTAAAATCTTTTCAAAGCCTGTTTCTGACTGTCGGGAGTTGAAATCTCAAAAAACAAATTTTTAGGCCTACAGGTGGGACTCATTCACCATGGGTGTTGAATTAGTCCACCTATAGAAATCTAGAAAATCAGAGGAAGATTCTGTGGAGTTAGATCTGTACTTCTGCCTCCTGTAGGTCTCCACTTCAAAAACTACCAAAATCAGGTCTAAAAATGACTTTTTGTTGATGATTTGACTTCAATGATGAATAGATGACTTGAGTGACTTTGAAATGTAATCTTCAATGATTCTAAAACTTCCAAAGAACCTGAATTTTCATACAAACAACACAAGAAGAAAAATTGTTGATTGTTAAGGCATGGGGGTTTGCCTTTGTCAAACCCCGTTTAGGTAATTAAACCAAAATGATGAAATAAAGGAATGAAGCATGAAAAATGGAAGTGATTAACTTATCATGATTATTTGATCTTGTATTTCTACAACAATACATGCAAAGTCAACTCTTGAATATCCTTAGAAGCTCAATTGAAGACTTGTATTGAGAAAGCCCTAGTTTGCTTGACTTGTAATAGAAAATAGATAAAGAATGGATACGTGGATTGATGAGAGAGTGTTAGAGTAATAAGTTATTATGCTTAATTAATTACATCACATTGATTAATTAATTAAGTCACTTATTCCTCTTTATTACTTAAGCTAAACTTAGGCACATTAATAATTAATTATTAATTATTAAGTGTGCACACTAGGGTTTCATTTAGGTTTCCCTTTAGGTTTCTTGATCTCCTTCATAGGATTGATCACTTTGTAATAATCGATTCTCTTAATGCATTTTTACTGAGAGGTTTTACAGAGCATCTTTTTGGTTCTTCATATCTTTTGCATGTGACAGGTATCCATCTTGCATGCAGGTGATCTTGGATTCTAACATGGTATCAAAGCTCCGACACTGCAGCTGCCTGTTTGTGATTTGAAGATATGGCCTCTCTCTGTGAGTTTCAAGTGCAAGGGTTTCTATAGGCATCTTTTCTGCAAGATCTGGGGTAGCCATTTTTTTGGGACACAATGGGCTCAAACGGACGTCGCCATCATGTTCGCAGCGTCCCAAAACCCTAGAAACGCCTATATCAAATCATCCATTTTGGTGCAGTTGATTCGGGAGGCAAAAATTTTTTGTCTGGGGGACCGTATGGCCTCCCCAGCATGCAGATTGAGGCACTTTTTTTGAAAAATTTCAAAAAAAATATTAAAAAAAATTGAAATTTTTTAAGTTTTGTGGGCGCCGCCCGCACAAAATGCAGGCAGCCACCGCCGCACCACCCGACAGCCACCAGGAGGGGCGGCCACCGGGTGGTAGCCACCTTTCCACTGCCGGGCCCATCTGCCAGCCCCTGAGGGCTTGTTCTCTACGGCCGACAGACATATTGTGGACCAGAGGCTTAGATCCGCCCCCGGCCAGCCCCCTCCGCTTCCAAAGATCGGGTCATATGGAGACCGACCCTTCCAGATTCAGTCGCGGTCATATGCACCAAGGGCCAATTTTTGCCGGGGTGTTTTTTTGTGCCGACGGCCAGATGGCCATCAATTTTTTTACAGTGAACCGCTGACGTCAGCATGACGTCATCCATACGGCAGTCCTCTTTGCCCCTCCTAACCCTAGTTTTTTCTAAAAGAGCAGTTTTTTTCTTTTGACCATAACTTGGGCATATAGTATCGAAATTGGGAAAAAGAGATATCGTCGAAAAGCTGGTTCCGAGCACTTTTCAATAGTGCTGTTTATTTTTTAGTATTTTACTGTTTTCATGCATTTATTTCTGTTTGAAGTTAGATGTTATTTTTGGACTTCCGAGCTCATAACTTTTTGCCATGATGTCCGATTTTTGACTCGTTTACGGCGTTGGAAAGGTATTAAGGAGCTCTATGTTGTTGTCTATGTACTTTTTCTGTATCTATCCTAGGTTTATTATTTAGTCTAGATTTGGCCTGATGGGTTGTTTGGTGATTACTTGGATGTTTTGGCGGTTGGGAGAGTGCATCTTGCATCTTTGCACTTCATTTTTAGTAATACATCATTCAATAATTACTTGCTGCTTCATAGATTCCAGGGTTGTTCCAGTTTGGAGTTTTCGAGTGTTCTGTGGCATCGGGTCTACTGTCACATTATTTTGATTCCGGTTTTGGTTTCAGTTGTAGACAGAAATATCTTTCCTTGCTTGTCAAATTGCGGTTCCAGTGTTACTCTACAGAGTTCTTCTAGTGCTTCTTTGCAGCATGACATCACATTGTAGGGGGGTTTTGTCCCACTGGGTTTTTCCTTCTCTACTCCTTATTGCATTTGTAAATGGGTACCTGATTAGGCCTCGTTGCTGGGACCCATCTTTGCTTTCATGCATCCTATTCTAGTGTTTTAGCTTCTTCCTAAGTTCATCTTAAGGGGGGTGTTAGAGTAATAAGTTATTATGCTTAATTAATTACATCACATTGATTAATTAATTAAGTCACTTATTCCTCTTTATTACTTAAGCTAAACTTAGGCACATTAATAATTAATTATTAATTATTAAGTGTGCACACTAGGGTTTCATTTAGGGTTTCCCTTTTAGGGTTTCTTGATCTCCTTCATAAGGATTGATCACTTTGTAATAATCGATTCTCTTAATGCATTTTTACTGAGAGGTTTTACAGAGCATCTTTTTGGTTCTTCATATCTTTTGCATGTGACAGGTATCCATCTTGCATGCAGGTGATCTTGGATTCTAACAGAGATGGATAGATGTTAAATGAGGATAAAAAAACTTATTTATAGTCAATTTTTCCTTAGTATCTCGATTATACCTCATCACAAGCCGACATGTAGAAAAATCTAACTTAAAACCCAATTTTTCCCACTCAAACCCTAAAAATGACTCAAAATGGGACTCATTCGCCAAGGGTGGTGAATGGGTCCCACCTAGATGAGACTAATTCTCCACTAATGGTGAATGAGTCCCACAGGGGTCATTTTTGCTTGCTGGAATGCCACGAAGTAAGAAAATTAGGCTTATATGATGACTATGTGGGGTATTTGATCAAATTATGCCTTAGGATGTACCATATGGGTCAATTAAGGTCTATTAATGCTAATGTAAATGTTGAATAGGGATTGAGACATATAAATAAATGTGAAAGTGTAATTAAATGCACTTTGTAACACTAAAATTAGGTCCACATAGCCTAGAAGGGCACAAAAACCAATGTGAATGTATAAATCACACTACAACACTAGTTTATCATTAAGTTCACATTAAGAATCTTCTAGATTGATGTAATAATGTTATTAAACACATTTTATAATGTTTAATTATGGAAAATTAAGTTAATTAAGTCTAGAAAAGAGTGAAAGTCCTTTACAAGAGGGTATGTGTAGGATCATCATGGAAAAAAAAAGGCCCTTAAGTGGAAAAAAATCAGAAAAATCAAAGTTAGGAAACTTGATGTAAAAATTTAAATAAGTTATCTATATTATTTCAAAATTATGTAACAATAGATTCTGTAGCAAATTGAATGTAGTTTCTAAACTACTAGGTTTGTTTAAAAAAATAAATCTATTTGGTGGGTAAGTGCACCAAGTTGGTCACACTTTTGTGGCCAAACAAGAAAAAAAAAAAGCCATAACGTGAATGCGTTATAACGCGTTCGCATTATAACGCATTCTCATTATAACACGTTCATGTTATGGCTTTTTAAAAGAAAAAAAAAGAAAAGCGAATCCAAATATCATTTCTCATTTGGTTTTTTCTGTGTTTTAGCTCTGCTCGCGGCCAAAAACCCTGTCTTATGCGCTCGCGTTCTTGGAGAGGTGATTTCTTCAAAATTCATCAACAGCAATTGGATTTCTTCACAAATATGGTGCCACGACGACGAAGAGATGCAAGAGGTAAGTATTGTTTGGTATTTGTTTTGAATTTGTTAGTTTTAAATTGATTTTGTTTGTTTTAGTTTAGAAATGAATGTTTTTTTTTTAATTTGTAGGAAATCCTCAACAAGAGGAGGAAAATCCTCAACCATATCAGCCTCAACAAAATCAGCCTCAACAACAAAATCAACCTCCCCCACCATTCTCTCAATACCCTCCTGGCACTTAAGAAAATTTGAGAGAAATTGAAAACAATAGAAAAGAAGTTGAGGATATTATTAGTGGGTTGAGTGATCAAAATTCTTCAACCACAAAAAGAATACATCTAGCAGATTCATTGAAGGATTTGTTAAGAAATGTAGATGCAATTACCCATGAAATATTTGGATGGCAAAATAGGAGGCAAATATCGAGGGCATATTATGCAGACAAATTATTATATAAACAAGTAAAAGATTTAAAGATTACTAAGGGCGATTTGTGCTCTCTATTCATTGACCCTATAACAAATCAAAATCTCACCTTCAATGCAAAGAGGTTTCCTATTCATTGGTGCCACCACTAAGAGATTAGGAACCATTTTTATGATAGATGGTATATGGTTTTTGATTACCCACCGTGCAATAACTATGAAGTCCCCCAATATTTTCTTAGGAAATTATATTGTGAGTTTGTATTGAACCAAATCCTGAATTATTTTGATATGAGGGAGTTTCAGGGGAGAGGTGGGGGGTCAGCACAGGATAGGCCTGGTGCACAGCCAGATCCTACACGACAGGGGAGACGACCTCTCGCTAGGCCGCCTCGTGAGCAGATTGTGATGCCTATAGTTGCAAAGGAGAGTGCCGATGTAGAGACTTTGCAAGCGATCACATCCTTGACTCAGAGTGTCATCCACCACACTAGCCCTATTGTACAGCGCAATCTAGGGGAGTCTTCAGGTGGTGGCCTTTGAGGCCGTGTGTGTCGATCTTGCGGAGCCACTTGTTCGTATGACCCTACCGGCCCTCAAGAGGGTGCTACGTAGGATCCATATGCTTCTACGCAGCTTGATCCGTATGCATCTATGGGGATGGAGAGGGCGGCTGACATTTTGCATTATGCATATGGTATTGACAGTCAGGTAAAATTCAACATGTTCATTGAATTTAGTTTATTAAATTTTGATTGTGAAATGCAAGATTAACTAATTTAGTTTTATTATTTTAATAAAATTGCAAGGTCATAGTGTTGACCCTGGGTACACCAGTCAATCTACTTATTTTTGCAGTACACCTATTAGTGGGGTATGTAAAGTTAGTAAATAATTATAAATTTATTACATGTGTTAATAGCATTATTTTACGAATGGTATTTTAATATGTGATTTTGGATGTTGAGCAGGGTGTTGTTGGAGGTTTCAAGGAAACACCTCTGAGTGCAAGTAGATTTGCTCAAACTTTCACTGAGGTAATATAGAATAAAGAGAACTTAAAGAAAATGAATTCTAAGTTTAATCTAGATTTGTGTATATATAGTCATAAGAGTATATGGGTTCACTAGGTTATTATTTGAAATATTTTAAGAATGGTCCTACCATGATTGTTTGTCTTATAATTCCTATACTAGCAAGCTATATATAATAAAAATTTAACATGGAACTAACAAAGGTAGATTTACATTCTACTCCATCCTATATATATTTTTGTGATGTCAACGTAACCAAGAATAAGACTATGGATGTCCTACATGATGTCAATGTAACCAAAAATAAAACTTCTATCCTCAACCCTATCTATCAGCCAAGACTCCTTCAATATCTCCTAGATGCTTGGAGATGCTTAAGACTAGGTCAAAATACCCTATATTCTCTTCATTTGTTGCATAGCTCATCAAGTTTCCCTATATGTTCTCTAACTAATCATGATTGCATGGAAAGAAGTTATAAGTACTCATTAAACTCTCAACTATTGGAGCCTCCTCAAACTTTCCCATAGGACGTGGAAAATTCTTAGAAATGATTAAATTCCCTAATAGGGTGTGGGAGATCTTTGAGGAAAACATTTGACACTAATTTGACCCATTGAATTCTTCTTCATTCTTATATATTCCTCAAATATACCTTGCAATACCCCTATCATACCTAAATCTACTACATTCATGTCCTTGTTAGCTAGCATGTAGGTGATATAGTATGGTCCATGAATTTTTATGTCTTCTTTTTTCATTTTTCTATACAGTCCTCTTTTATCTCACTACTAGGTCCTCACATAAAAAGAAAAGAAAAACATTACTTCTTTTTCTCATCTAAGGCCCCTAAGGTTTTAAACCCCTTAGATGCAAGGATTCAAAGCACATCAACCATGTGGTACAAATGACTAAATCCCAAAGATGATTTGTAGCAATGAAAGAGTTTGGAAAGGTAGAGAGAGCTACACTAGTGACTCAAGAGAAACTTCAGCTTTCAAAAACAAAGCCAATTAGGCTAGCAACATGTGGATCAAGACAACATTTGGTGGAAGAGGAAGAAAGATGACTAGAACTCTGGAGGCCCACCATACTGGATTTTGATATTCAACCATGAGAGCAGAAGAGAGCTAATATCATGTATCAAAACATTAAGCATGCATTCTTCCAGCCAATGGATAAGGAGATGATTACTTTTCTTCATGTTCATTTGCATAACCATATCACGACATGGGAACCATGAAGACCAAGGATGTCCAGTTTTATGTGGAGGTAATGGATGTGGTCCAAACTTTAGGAGGGGCAAGAAGGTCAATGCATGATCTTGATGAATGATAGAAGAGGGGTTGGTCAGACAAACCAGGGGCACCTAGTCATGAGTAGGGACCTATAGGTTAGATTGGTGAAGTAAAGCACCAAGGAGGTCTTACAAGGAAAGGCCTAGAGTAGGTACATACAAGGAAAGGATCCTGCCTGCCTACTCCTCTTCCTCTGTTTGAACCTCCTTGAGGTCCTCTACCCCTGTTATATCCACCTCTTGTAGATGTTTCACCTCCATGCTCTATGAGTTTTGACTCTCCTTGGTTTCTTTGGTCATTGCCTCTACCTTGGTAGCCACCACGCTATCCTCTTTGATCTCTGCCTTTGCCTCTACCCTTATAAGTCTGATCTTGCTTCCTCTTACTCCTCTCTTAAATCTTTAATGCCAATTGATAACATTGGTGCACTATTTTGGGGCTTAAGAGAACCATCTCCTCTTGAATGTTCCACTTCAAACCATTGAGATACCTTGCCACCTTGATACTTTCATACTCTATGACATTGGACCTCATGCAAAGTCTTTGAAACTCCTTAGTATAAGAACTCACATCCTGATCTCTTGCCTCAAACTCTGTCTCCTCTTATGCAACTGAATTTCATAGTCTTCAGGTAGGTATGCTTCTTTCACCTTTAGCAACCATTCCCTTCCAAGTAGAGATAGGCTGCTTGACTGCCTTCTCCATCTCTGTCTGAATGAATTTACACCATGTTAAGGTAGAACCTCTTAGTCTTGATTTAGCCACCTTTACCTTCTATGCTTCAGTGACTCCATCACACTCAAAATGGTTTTCCATTCCCTCTATCCAATCCATAACTAAATCAGCCTCCATCTTTCCACTAAATAGTGGTACTCCTTCAAGTGCTTTTCCACTCAAAGCCTTCAATGCTTTCAAGAAGGGATCCTCCTTCAATATAGGGTTAGGTTTAGGGATTCTATCCTCCTCTGCAACCTCTTCTTCTTTTTCTATTCTTCCATCAAACCACATAACATTCAGTGCTTGCTCAAGTTGGTCTAACTTCTCTCTAAATACCCTATTGTCTTCCTCTATTTCTTCAACCCTCTTGGCCAACTTAGCATTTGTCACCATGATGCTAGAACCACTAGACTCTGTCTCTGACATACAAGATCAATCCCAAATCTTTTGCTTGATCTGATACCAATCTGATAGGGAGAGGGGTTGGAGGAATCAATCACTAATTTCTGCACTAGGCCTTTCCTTGTAAGACCTCCTTGGTGCTTTGCTTCACCAATCTAACCTATAGGTCCTTACTCATGACTAGTTGCCCTTGGTTTGTTTGATCAACAATTCTTCTATCACAAACTCCAACCACCAAGTCCACCTTGGTTCATTGCCACAACTCTTCGTTAGCCTTTACACTATACTAAAGACCAATCTTCCTCAACACTCCATCAACTCTTGCAGGGGTAGTGATAAGTCTTAAAAGGATTCAAACTATCCTCCAAAGGTGTTTGAACAACCTCCAAGACTTCAACTTCCCATCGCTCTCACCAATCCTTTAGCTAGGGTTTGAAAGGCTAGTAGCCCTTGAGCCCCTATTAGGTCTCCACCTACAAAACAGGTTAGAAATCACAAATCTCAAAAGGACTTCCCACTCTTTTTCCAAGGTTCTTGGTTCACATGGACAACACTCAAAGATTCTTGAGGTCTTAGCCTTCCACTGTCCGTACAAAGCTCAAACATGAAATGGAGCAAAAACTAGGGTTTTAAGCCTTCCCCTGACAGTTAGCAAACTTCCAATTTTTTTACACACCAAATGGATAGATGGAGCCTCCTCCTTCATGTAGTAACAAGGTAACTCACCACCCTACCTCCTCCAAGAAGAAAATCCTCAATGGCTCAGCACCCCTGCAAGATTTGTGACCTACACAACAAGTTTTTCCTAACTGGACCTGCACTGGCTCGCCTAGGGCATCACTTTGCTAGCAACTCCTGCACTAAAAAAAAACCTACCAACTAACATATGTACAAGCATGGTGTCTAGGAACTGTTTCCAAAAGTCCATATGGTTTGTATGGTGGAAAAGTGCTCTAGCACCCCATTTACTCAATACTGCCTGTTTTAGGCTAGCAAGCACAAAGAAACCAAAATATTTACAAAGAGACAAGAAAACGATTGAAAGAACTATCTAAAGGCTACAAAAAACTTGTATTGGATTAATTCTACATCCTACACACAACATAGAACCAGATTTAATCCATTAGAGCCTTCTTTTAGACCAAAAAATAGAAAATTTCACTCAAAAAACTGTTTTCCTTCAATTTCCAACAAAACAATCCATACAAACGTACTTCAACCTTGCACAAAGGTCGAGGAAACCTTTAAATATTCTTTTCCAATAGTTATTTTTCCAATGGGCTCTTCTTGGCCGCTCAAACACAAAAGGAGCATGTTTTTGCAAAAAATGTCAATAATTGCAAAAACCTCCATTCCTAAACTTTGGACTAGAACCTTTTTGTTTCTCACCCATGGTCAACATGACCTTATTAGAAATCATAATTCCAACCACAAAAATTCCTCAAGGCATACATCTAAGTCATAAACTCATTCTATACTTCCACATTTTTCCTAGTGTGCTCTCTATTGCTTCCTAGGTGCTCCTGCACCAATGAAATTAAGGAAGAACAACAAGAGAGGAACAGGAAAAATAAAATCAATACATAGTTTCAAGGATTTTTCAAGCAAGTAAGAGAGCTATTGGAGCAACCTTATCTAAAATATTTTGAACTAGAGTTTTATATACCATTTAGAGAGCTTGGTTTTCATGGAGTTCCTTTCAAATCCTCTGCTTTTATTGTTCCTATGGTAAATTTTTTTGGTAGAGTTGGTGGAATTACCTTTCTTAGTAATCACTATTAGTGAGATTGAGATTGTTAACCTTGAGAGAGTAGGACTTGGGAGAAATGGATTTGATATGGCTATTGTTTTCAAATAATTAAAGTGAGATGTACTCCATATGTACGCCATTCCTGAATCTTCACTTGATGGCATCAAGGAATGGATGAACTCCATGGATACAAAGTATTATGAAAGTAGAATGAACTTGAACTGGCAACCAATTTGTAAGACTATTACTGATGATCTAGATAAATTTATTGAAATTTTGGTTGGGAATTTTTGAATATGGAAGCTAGTGATTTTGATTATGATAATGCAGAAGAGTAAGATCAAGGATATGAACCCTCTAATGTAGAAGAGTAATCATAATTAGATTTCATATAGCCACTATCAAGAGTGTTACAAGCCAATCAATAAGATGGAGGGAATTTTTATATAAGGATAATTTTCAATGGTGCAGGTACCAGCTTTAATGCCAACTACAATGGCAACATTGAAATTCCCTAGTAGTATTTATGTTAAGAAAATTTCCTTTAGATGCAAGGATTCAAAGCACATCGACCATGTGGCTTAATTTATATCATAAATTGTACCATGATGTTTACTATGCATTCCTCTACTCTTTCGACTGTCAAATGTGCCACTGCCTTGTCATTGATCACCATCATATTCTCCTTTTCATGATTATTTTCTCTATCATCTTTGGTATAAACACTTGACTATTATATTTAACTCAAGTGAGGAAACTTAAAAATCATAATGATAGGCCAAAGAAAGAATATTCAGTCTTTTCATGGTAAAAGGAGACCTCAATTTAATCACTGTCATCCTCAAAAGGTTAATTCCATTGTCAAACATTTATTGCATATCTTAAACTATGACAAGTGTTTAATAAGGGTTTTGAAGAATAGGCCCTTGACAAGTTAGCTCCATCATTTTTTATTGTATCTTTATTTAGCTCTTACTCCATTCCTTGCAACAATGATACTTGGATTTGTCATACTTAACTCAGTTGGCTACTATCAAAGCTCCTTTTGACTAGATCATCTCTTCTTCTCATATTGGTTGTCATATTTTACATTGTGTTTTGACGCTTTTTCACTTAAAATTTGTCCTAAAGGGTCTTTTGTTTTTCAATGTGATTGTCCCAGGTTATTGCTTTTTAAAAAATTGATAATCATATTATTGGTTATGTTGCATTACACATCATTCAAACTCAAAGCATTACTTCAAATTCGATAACTATTTTGTGATTGAATAATTTGTTGTTTTATTTTCAGATGTTGGTGAGAGAAACACCACCAAACATAACAAGGGCAATGGATATTAGTGTTTCTACTACAATAAAATCCTCGATGGCTCTGATAGGGGAGGTATGAGGAAAATTACTAAATTTCAATTTACATTCGTTGTTATAGACGAACTAGTTCTAGTGAAAAATCAAACCATTATTGATTCGTAGTTTAATTCCTATTCAGATGGTTTATATAGGGCTCGAGCACGCCTGAGCATCAATGTGCAAATATTTCCATTGAGGAGAGTGATCGTCAGATGGCTGTAAGTGATTAAATTTTGTTAAATATATTAATTTTTATAATGTAATTTCTATATATTAATGTCTTTACTTCTTATTGTAACAGTTGAAACTTGACCAGGGGCTAAACCCTAGGAGGAGCAGCAGGAGCACTCAATAGAAACGGGTGACAGATTTATTACCATCGGGTCACCCAGGAAAGGGAAAGAAAATTGTATTTGAACCAGAGCATGGAGAGAAATGAATTTTGAATATAGAGCCATTTATTGTATGCCTACATGGCAATTTTGTACATATTTTGTATTCAATATATTTTACATTGTATGCCTATATGGCATTCTCGTAAGCCTATATGGCTTTTTTGTAACTATATTTTAAACTTATATTGACATATATTGATGTACATGCGTAAATGGCTATTTGATTAATACAAATCTTTTTTATCGATGGTGTCCATATTTGCATTATAAATTCATGGTTCAGTAGATATGAGTTACATGTATTCAAGTGTATACTTTACAACTTACACACATATAATTTTTGACTTACGTTGGAACATCGAAAAGTGTGAAAATTTGTGTTTGGAAGTCAAACGTAAGCCATTTTGCAATTCTTGGTTCTTGCATACTCGATCTTATGGACTTATTCCTTCCTAGCATATATTGTGAATATTTCTCATTTGGTGTAGAAGACAAATTCCTCATTTTTGAACCACTAATTTCTTGTTTGCCTTCCACAGAAAAATGTTCACACTTTTCAGATTGATCAATGATCAATAATGGTTGATTGTAAACACTTGACATTTTTATGTTTTGAACTTTAATTTATAATTTTGTAGTTTATATTCATAACGTTGATTACATTGCATTGCACATCTTTCAAACTCAAAGCATTGCTTCACATTGCATAACTAATAACTAGATGCTGATAGATGACAAAATTTGAATTACAATATAGTTTTTACAAAGTCAACCTAAGCAGTTATGCAATTACATCACATTGCATAACTAATAACTAGGAGCAGCTCCCAATTGCATTTGCTTGTCATGGCATTCCTATGAGACCACATTTCTTTACAGGGCATTTTTCAATGATTCACTACCTTGTCTATACTACCACATTTTTGATACATGTCTACGAAGCATTTTTGTCAAATAGTTCAAGTGTTGCCTTGTTGCTATGGTTGAAAGCCTAAAAGAAGTGCTTTTCAGACAAGCTATGCATGCTTGGAAAAATCTATCAAAAGCATAATAGTAAGCAATATCATAGACAAGGTAGTGAACTCTTTGAAATGCCTCAAAGAAATGAGTCTCATGACTTTGATGGAATGCCATGACAATAAAAATATTTGATTGTCATGGCATTTCCCACCATGAACCTCATTTCGCTGAACATTGTCAAAGTTCTTTATACTTATCTGCTGACCCTTTCATACATGTCTATCAAAGCATTTTATCAAATAGTTCATTGCTTTGCTTCTATGGCTAAAATCCTAAAACATGTGCTGTCGAACAAGCTATGGATGTTTGGAAAATATATAGCAGAGCATATTAGTAAGCAATATAGCATAGGCAGGAATAGGCCCATTTTGAAAAAAAATGCGTCGAAAATGTGGTCTCATGTTGGTGGAATATCAAATAGTTAGCTTCCTTGTTGCTATGGTTGAAAGCCCAAAATAGGTACTTCCAAAAAAGCTACATGGATGCTTGGAAAAAATTATCAAAGCATACTAATAAGCAATAACATAGAAAAGGCAGCAAACTGTTTGAAAAAAAGCCTCAAAGAAATGTGGTCTCAATGGTGATGGAATGCCATGACAATCCGCAACAATTTGCTTGTCATGGCATTAGATCATGCCGTTCCATCCTGTGAAACCCATTCTTTGAGGCATTTTTTTTCAAAAGGGAAGTTCACTACCTTGTCTATGCTATTTATTTTCATACATGTCTATCAAAGGAATTTTTATCAAATAGTTCATTGCCTTGCTGCTATGGCTAAAAGCCTAAAATAGGTGCTTTCGAACAAGCTATGGATGCTTGGAAAAAATCTATCAAAGCATAATAGTAAGCAACAAGCTGATGCAATACAAAGATTTCCAAACCACTCAACATGCCCATTCAAACTACCACAATTCAAGTTACATCAGGCCCATATCATTGAGAAACAGCCCGAACAATAGGAGGAATGGCCTATTTCAACATACTACACTCAAACCCTTAAGGGATCAATCTGGTTGAACGTAGCTCAGAGCGATTCCACGTGTTTGGGTGAGAAAGAGGACCATTCCTAGCGTAAACATGCCTATTTGAACACATTGGAACAATCCATTTGGTCACATGAGTTGTAAAACAAAAATTGCACCACCTTGCAACTTTCCA
>VDFB02063810.1:0-42120 GCA_007258455.2 Sequoia sempervirens | reverse complement strand
TATTAAATTCTTTTTCTCTTTCCCAAGGAATATTAATTTCCTTTTATCCTTTCCATGCACATTAAAAAGGAATTTTTAATTCCTTTGGTCAAATCTTGATTGCAACCCTTGATCTTCTTCCCCCTTTCAATCTCCACCATTCATTCCTATCTCCCTTGGCTAAATGACTACTTGTTACTTAGCCATTTTGGCATTCTCAACCATTCTAAAGAATTCAACCATATGCTACCACAATCTATCACATTCATCCCAATCTTTCAATCTCCATAGCCAAATCCTTGCAACCATAGCCATCTTGCTTCCATTTTGTGACCAAATCAAGCTACAACGAGTCGTTATGCTGCCGAAATCAATATAGAACACACATATCAAGCCATCAACGAGGGAAAACAATTCCATCAAGCCAAACAAGGTAAAATTG
The DNA here is from genome assembly GCA_007258455.2 of Sequoia sempervirens. Classification (NCBI taxonomy): domain Eukaryota; kingdom Viridiplantae; phylum Streptophyta; class Pinopsida; order Cupressales; family Cupressaceae; genus Sequoia; species Sequoia sempervirens. The sequence goes on along the minus strand of VDFB02063810.1, from coordinate 41,699 downwards.
ATTTTATTTTCATTTTTAAGTTTGAGTTTCATCTTTAGCCCAATCTTGAGTGTTGTATTTTGATTTTTATCTCTTGCTTGAGTTTATTTCTTGGATTCTAGATGGGGTAAAAACACTACACACACAAAAAAGGAAAAATATAGTAGTATAACTCTACAATATAATCTTTAAAACACATAACTATTGTAGGATGTGTCCCCAATTATTCATGAATACATCTTTTGGATGAATAAACCACTCGCCCAAGACTTTTTTATATATACAAATAGCTCACTTAGAAATAACTAGTGGCATTTGTTAATATTTTTGTAGTTGTGGGAGGTATTTCCCAAAGAATTATTACTTAAGGAAAATTGGTCTATTAATTATAAAACAAATATTGCAAATTCTAGGTAGGCTCTAGAGGAGATAGATGCCTAGATTAGTATATATAGGAGAGAGTCTCTCCACATTTAATCATTCATTCCATCTCAATTCAATTTCCTATCACATCAAGAGAAAATTTGCACTCAAGGAGCTGATTCACATTCAAGAAGAAGAGTTTTATTCTTTGTAACAAAGGAATTTGCACTATCTTCAAGTGTTGGTCTATTGTATGATATTCGGCCTTTCTAGGGCCTAATTCTGAGTGCTACTTCTACACTATTATTTCTGATTTATAAGAGAATAAATTGTTGCAGGGTTTTTCCCTTGTGTAGAAGGGTTTTCCCAGGATAAATTGTTGTGTTGTCTATTGTGTGTTGTTTTCTTTTTCTTATTGTTCATTTTTTATCTAAAAATTAACAACGTAACACCTCATTAGATGGTTCCATGAGGTGGAAAATACATCCAAATGTCCTCTCAAAAATATTCTAAGATTTTCAAAACAAGTTTGTATATTACAATAATTACATAAAAAGTAGATCATTTTATCTTAATTATTTTTTCTTCTCCTCAATATTTGTTGTGCATCTCAACCAAATTTATACTCACATGTCTCCTTGTGGTTTTATTTTAGCACTAATCCAATAGAGAACTAGGAAATTTTGGATGGAATTTGCATGGTCAAATCTAAAAAATATGGAAAGTCTAGTTTTTTGGTATTTTCTATATCTTTTTTATCTACATTTTTCAAGGATTTATGAGAATTTCGAGCCCTTGGTTTCTCTAAAGATGGATGTCAAATTTCCAATTATTTTTTTCCTAGTGAGCTAGGAGTTAAAACCCTAATAAGTTGGGGCACAAAAAATGAATATTTTCCTACATTTTATTTAATCTTGTACTAACCTATTCTTATTTAGCTACCCATTTCAACTTCGAAGAAGAACTTAGTTGTATTGACTAATTCATTTTTAAGGGGAATTATAGTTTAGTGGCCTTATTAAATCTTTCTATGTTAGAAAAAAGGATCTAGGGGCTAAACCACACTCTTTCCAACATCAAAAGGAAAAGGACTAAAATTGATCTAAAACACCCGCTTGGCTACTAACCTCAATAGAAGAGCCAAAATGGTGGATCAAGTTTTCAGTCCTTTGGATTTGGGGTGTGTTGATAATGATTAATTAATTTAATTTGATAATGTAATGATGTTCCTAAATTAACTATGAAAATACAACAAACTAAGATTATTTCTAGAAAATATAGAATTGAAAGATAAAAATAGAGTTCAAAATAGCATAGGATATACATAAAAGGAACCTAACATATAATTTTAGGCTTAAAACAATTGGAAAAGGCATTGGACACCCTAAACTGGGAAATAGGTATCCAAAATCAAACTTCAATCTCCTATTGCTCTCAATCTCTAGGTTCTTCTCCTCTGGACTCAATGTTGGAACTTCGTATGTCATTGATAAAATCCACTTCCCCTAATTTTTTTACTTTTAGGACTTGAATTATTGAATGAGCAATTAGATCCTCAATCTTCCTTCAATTCACTTTAGATTTGTAACCTACACATATGAAAGCGGGGGAAGGGTTATGTCATATTTCCATATAGGGTCTTGCCTAAGTCAAACCCCATTTTTGTATTTCTACCTCCACAATGACTATGATTATGTAAAAAGAGAGCTTACCCTCAGTTGAGCAAAGGATAAATGATAAAAAAGTTCAAAAAATTGACAATTGTTGTAACTTACCACTCAAATCTGCATTCCTTGATGGACTGAAGTCATTTTACTCATCACCTTTCAGGAGGAATTGATACTTGATTTGAAGTCATGCAAGTGTTAATACTAAAAAAACTAAAACATAAACAAACTCACATGAAAATATGATGCATTGCTAACATGATGATTGACTTGAAATAATACTACTATAATTCTATTAATTATGCTCTTGACTGCTCAATTGCTCAATTCAAAGTGTTAGTATTGCTTCTCAAAAATTGTTGGTTTGCAGCCATGATGATCCTCCTAATAGTGTAGGGTACAACAATCATGGACTAGTAAGCTCCACAAAAATATTATCAAGATCTATAACCAAGCCATTCATGAATTATAAGCTAACAAAGTCTAATATTTGCTAGGTGGCCATGAACCAAAATATCACAAGCTTGTGAAGTATAATATTCACTAGGCGGTCTTTGAAATGAAACAACATGGGCTAGTGAAGTTTGATATTCACTAGGTGAGTTTCTACAATTGTAGAAAATGGGAAAATGGGAAACACACAAGGGCTAGTGAAGTCTATTATTCACTAGATGTGTTCTCATTTCAGCCATACACAAAATTATAATCCCAATAATTCTAATATGGTGATACAAAAATTATCAATATGCATAAACTACACCACAAATCTCAACAAGTGTGAACAAAGTTAATCACATAATACAATGTATGCCCCCATCTTAAAGTAATTTCTAAAGCCAATGATGAGAAATTTCCTTTAAGGTAGAATAAAAAAATATGCAACATGATAATGTCATGAGAGCATATTGGAAAACCTTATGCCAATGATATGTTCCCAATAAAGCTAGCTCATGCCAAAGGGTTTCCCCCAAGACAAAGCCACATAACAAGATAAAATCTATATCATGTAAGGGATTCATAGATCTAGAGTCAGTATATACCATAGATAATATATAATGTGATTATGCTTGGAATTGACATCATTCCTCAAATTCTTGTGGAACAATGAACACGATGGAGAAATGAGATATGCAAACAACATAACAAGACTTTGGATCAACATCAAAGAGACCTAAATATCTCAATACCTTCCATCATTCTCAAAAGGAGATCGTAACATAAAGACAAATGGAGATACAAATAGATGAATGTCACAATAAATTCTTTTTCCTTGTATCATTGTGCCATCAAGAATAAAAAGTGTCATGCAAAGAAAACTAACAAATATAAAGACATGTTAGGTAACACATCATAATAGATCACATAACATGCAAGAAAACACATAGACACACAAGAGGTATTGCACATGCAAGATGATCTAAAGAAAATTGTTTGCATCCCAATCTTGATCATCATAAATGAAAAATAGATAATTCGCTAAAGGAACTACAACAAGTGCAATATAAGGAGAAGCACTGTGTTCAATGCATGGTGAGCCACTCTCATTAGGAGGATCATCATGGCTTCCCCCATCTAAATTCATGGATTTAGAAAACATAAAAGATAATTGTTATGTTCTTTTTATTTTTCTTGTTCTTCTATTTTATTTTCTTCTTCACTATCTAAATGTATCACAATAGGTTGCATATTGGTGTTATTAGCATGATTGTGAGTGTTATCATTAGTATGAGTGTCTTTCATTCTTTTTCTTAGGATAGGATAGGTAAGGTTCAACATCATGGTTTGGTGAGGATGGTGGAGTGGAGTCAGGTGATGATGAGGATGGATGGGTGGGAGGTGTTTCATCAAAATTTGGTTGGATGGATTGATGGTCATTAGGCAAGGTATAACACTTTGTATCAATTGGATGACCCATAGCATGATGTCTTTGTTTATGATCTTTTGAACTTCTATTTCTTCTTGAATGAGTTTCAACTTGTGAAGGGGTAATTGAGGTGTCTCCCAACATTTGTCCCTTTTCTTCCTTTAGAGGAGGAAGTGAAGAGACCACTACTAGTTGAGAGACTGCCATATTCTTGTGTTTCAATCTAAAAAAAAAAATTATTTCAAAGGCACAAAGTTAATTACATGATTATCTCTTGGTATTTCATAGTGTGGTAGAGGTGGAACCACAATATACGTAGAAAGAGGTTGAGGGAGGATACTCATCTCAAACTAAGGTTCATCTACTATTTGTGGCTGGTAGGAGGAACAAAAATTAAAGTTGTGCTATAGATTGAGGAACCTAAAATGGTATATTACTAAAGGATAATTCAACTATGTGTTTACCCTTAAAATTTTGATATGACCTAAATAAGAAGTCTACAATAGGTCTAACAACATCAAATGGTTGAGGCCAAAAATAATCAAATGAAAAAATTGCACGAGAGGCCAAAGGTTTAAATTTACTATGGAAAATGGTATGCGTTTCTTCTTCATATGTAAAATTAAGAGACTTTTGAATATCTAATGGGACCAAATTCATGAAGATTAGATATGAAAGACCTAACTTCACATGAACTAGTCCAACATTAGAATTATGGTAAATGAAACATCTAATTATTTAGGTCCAACCTTGTTTGGGAGAGTTATCAAACCAATCATAGGGAATACAAAACCATCATGAGCCTTTAACCATGCATTTTTTCGTCCATAATCATCCTTATAAATTTTGTGCACATATAAGAATTCTTTGATAAACCCATTAACTACACACATAGGATCATTGAGTATCCCCTTGTGGAATTATCATTGATTCTATTGGTGATATAAAGAGGACCATCTAGTGCAATTATAAATGCATAAATATTTGTAAAGTCAATGTTAAGTAAAAAATTAGTTTGGCCATTATGAGGTTGAACTTCAATTGTGTTTACAAAGTTGGATAAATCATCATCTTCTTCTTCATTATCATTACATTGCACAAAGTTTGTTGAATGACTTGGCAATAGTTTTGTAAATATTTGAAAGTTTTGATTAGGAGGTAAAATCAATTTATTTTCTTTGTCATTAACATTGACCAATTGGATTTGATTAGATTCGGTGAGGTCTTACACTTGGTGCTTAAGACACATACATCTTTACATATCATGTCCAAGTGTACAATGATATTGACAAAATACTTTTGTGTTAAAGTTCAATGGTAACAGTTTAGTTGTGTCAATAGGTCTAATAAGAGGAAGTTGAATAATATTCTTATTTAAGAACTACAACATGATCGCATAGAGAGAATTAGATAAATGTGAAATTGTCTATCTCTTGGCCTAAATTGATATCGAGTTGTATTTGCTGCAGTGACTTGTGTTTCAATGTTATTCATAGTTTGAGAGCTAATATTTTTTAGTGTTTTAAGTTTAACTTAGGTTAATCTCTCGAGTAGTTTTGTTTCCCGTATCAAGAAGTTGTATACCCATTGCTTTTTTCTTTCCTTTAAAAGGTTTTACCATTGTGTAATTTATGCATCTCAATTCATTCACTCCTTTCTGGTGAAATAACATAGTGCTTCTCTCTATTTCATGAAATTTTTTTGTTGCATATGGTGATTTTGGGAGGTGGTTGAATCCAACATGGTATCAGATCCAACCATTCTACTCTCCTTCCCTAGAGAGTTCTCATCTGAGTGTTTGAAATCATTTTTTTTCTAACATTTAAAATTTTGCAAATTTCAAAGTTGCCTATTTGTTGATTCTTTTAGTTGATTCCAATTTGCATATGAAGTTATGGATGGATGGTTGGAGGCATAATTTGTGTTTATTTGCATTGAAGGCTCATTTTTTGTATTGAAGGCGTGAATTGTTGTCATTGGAGAGGCATGATTCTTGTTGAAAGGAGCCACTTATAATTGCAGCATTGGATTGTTTGTTGTTTACCGATTCTTGGCATGTTTTCTTATTGGAGGCCGATAAAATATTGAGGCATTTCAAACCTTCACTTGCATCCTCTATACCTACATTGACATCGATCAAATCATAAGAAGGTTGTTTAATTTGAGGAATCAACACTTGTTTGAGTTGGCAGTGATTAATTGGAGGCATTGGAGGCCTCAATTTGAATCTTTGAGGAGGCATGAGAACTTTCTTAAGTATTCTCACATTTCCTGTTTGTGTCGAGATGGGTGAAGAAGTGTTCCATAGCCCATGCCCTTTATCTCCAATATCTAGCAGAGTTCAAGACGAGTGCTAATAGAAAGGAGGCCACAGAAAGCACATTGATTGCCAAGTCTGCTTGTTGAAGGCATTCAATTGTTTGAAGGATCAATTTGTAGTTTGGAGGCAATTTTTTGTTGTTTAGATGTGGCAAATTTGTTGACTAGAGTTTGAGTGCCTAATTGGAAGCCACGATTTGAATCAAGGCCACAATTTCTTTTGTTGAGGTTGTCATTGATTTGCAAGTGGCAAATCATTCTTGTAGCATACATTTTTCCAAAGTTGATATATTATAAAAAATTTCCCTAAATATTTAGTGTTTCAATGTTGCAAAGCCAAGAGGAAGTGGACCCAAGTTGGTTTTGAGGTTGTCTTGTTGGAAATATTATCCCACATTGGCAGTGTGGGGAAGTTTTTTGCTATTTAAATAGCATTGCAATGTGCATAGGTAGTGTGAGAAAGTCTCACAAATTGTGAAGAGGCTTTTGATTGTGTGTGAAGCTTTGTCAATTGATTTGGTGTGAGAATCTACTACAAAAAAATAGTAAGGTGCTTAATATTTTTGCTCCAATTTCCTGAGTAATATTTTCTTTTGATGTTTTTTTTTTGAGAAGTTGCTTAGTTGATATTTTTTGGAGGCTTCAGTTTGGTGTATTTTTTTTCCTTTTGTTTCCATGGCTACTCCCAAGTCAGTTGAATTGTTAACTCCCCATAACTACCATACTTGGAAGATGAAAATGTGTAGGTTACTCCAATCTAAAGGTTTGCGGTCCACATTGAGTGATAACCAACCTACTCTTACCAAGGAATATGAAATATTTCCCCATAAAAACAAGTGTGATGAAGCTATGGGTCTGATAAAATTGAATGTTTCTGATAGCCTCCTTTTTCATATTGATGAGTTGGACACACCCAAGGAGATATGGGATAAGTTACATAACCTATTTGGTCAGGTCAATTAGTTTCATGCCTTGCAACTAGAGGCTGAATTAACCTCTCTTTCCCCTTATGCATTTCCTTCCATTGATGATTTTTAAGTCAAGTTCAAATTTGTAAGGTCACAATTGGTAGGATGTGGAAAGAGAAAAACTGATAAGGAGTCCATTTTTTTATTCTGTTTAAACTAGGAGGCCCATTTGTAGTCTTTCCTTCTACCTTTTACTCCACCATGGATGCTTTGGGTAATGCATTCCAAATGCCTTCTTTTGAGACTTTTTGTGACTAGTTGACAAGGGAGCAAGTCAAACTTGTCCAATTAGAGGGGGTCCCTATGAATCATGCATTGGTTGCACAAGGATCTAAGAGCAAACGGAAGAAGAAACATAAGCCTAAGACAGAGTCAAATGAGTCTTCCACCTCTTCAAAAGAGAACAAGCCTAAGAAGGAGAAATTTAGTTATGTGTATTGCTAAAAGAAAGGGCATGATGAACATCATTGTTATATGAAGAAGATTTATGAGCTTTCACACCTTCTTCAAAAAAACAATATTCCATTTCCCTCATCTGTGACTCCTACAATCTCTACATCTCCATCTCCATCTACATCTTCATCTGCATCATCATCCAAAACTACATAGTCAAGGAATGTAGGGTTTGCAAATGGTAAAGAAGATAAAATATATATAGGTAAAGGACATGCCTTGGTGAATTTTGCAGTTCATTTTGGTCGTGATAGATGGTTTTTGGATTCAAGAGCATCTCACCACATGGGTTTTTCTCCCTATCCCTTTTTGGGTCTTTATCCTACTAATACTTCCAAGATTTTGTTGGGCGATAGTAAGTTTTTAGATGTTGTAGGGGTAGGCAATGTTGAGATTGGTGATGGTTGTTTCATAGATGTACCATGTATCCCTAAGTTGCACACAAATCTTTTGTCCATCTATCAAATCACTCATGGTGAGGTACCAAAGACTATAGAATTCAATGCATATTTTGTTTTCATCAGAGAAGTTGATACTAGAAAAGTTATTGATGTTGGTAAAGTTGATCACAAGTCTCGCCTCTATATCTTCTCTCATTTTATTGATGATAATGATTATGAGCCTCAAACCCCTCTTGCTAGTGTTGACAACAATTCCTCGGGAGAGATTGGTCACTTGAACTTTGGAGTTCTTCAGACCCATGTTGATTCTTCTCCTCTTGTTGCTTTAGAGGATGGTTCTTTAGCACATCAGGATGTTTATGATGCTTCATATCTTATTTTATTGGATGGGTATTTGGAAAGCATCTTAGATTTGTTTTTGGAGTCTCACCTTGCAGATTTGGGAGACATACTTGAGGGCCAAATTTTTCTCCTCTGATGACAAATTCAACATGGTTGTTGATACATCTAGATTTTCTTTGGAGGTTGGCATTGATGAGCCTTCATTTTCACTTGATTTGTCACATTTCTTGGTTATTTTTTATCATGATTATGTGGTGGATTATTCTATTTGGATACTTCCTTCCCCTTTTCAATTGGACATGGAGTGGCTTCTTCATCACTTGGTGGACTTGTTTCTTCCAAAGGGGAGCGGATTTTCTTGTAGGCATTGGATCATATTTTGTTTTTAGGCATATTTCATTAGAATTGGAGCTTCTTCATTCTAGGGGGATCATTGATTGTATATGCATGATGTACATAGTCCTTGGAGGGTTTGATTGAGTCCATCCATGCATAATTTTTATTTTTCTTTTCGTTTCTCTCTTATGGAGAAGGGTTTTTTCCCACAAGGTTTTTCTCCTTTTCTCCGATTGTGAGAGATTGCATTGTAAATGGGTACCTAACATAGTTTTTTAGCCAAGACCCATATTGAATTTTTCATTTTTTGCATCTACGGGTATGTCTTGTGAGGGATCATGATGGGCCAAAGAGTAGCGATATGATGGGTATGTGGATGATGACATTTTTTACCCCAAAATTGATGAAATGAAAAGGGTTTTTAAAGCAGATTCTCAGCTTTCCACCAATATAAATTATGCTTTACTTTGAAGTTAATAAATAATTATTATTCATTTTCTATTTGAATTATGACTAAAGTCATGATTGATAAGCTGATTGAAAAACATGTATAGCTTTCACATAATGTCACATTTTTTTAGGTCAAAACATGCATCACATTCTATGCTTCCACATACTATAGGATTAAAAAAGAAAAAATAATTTCCATGAAGTTTTGACCAAGTTAAGGTGAGAATTGAGACATACAAGTTTTATATTTTTAAAGTTGTAATAAAATATTCATAATTAATTATTTGCTTGGAAAAAATTACAAAAATATGCATCACATCAGACATGAGTTCTCTAATTATTTCTAAAATATTATAAAATATATTATCACATTTTATTGTGGTTAGATTGGTTAGACAAACACCTACTTATTTTTCCGAAATTTAAGTACTACTACATTAAAATTTCAAATTTACCTCACCAAATAATTTTCTTTTTAAAATAAACCTAGTAGTTTAGAAACTACATTAAATTTACTCTGATTCTATTCTTACATATTTTGAAATAATATAGATAACTTATTGAAATTTTTACGATCAGAGTTGCTTTCTTTGAGTTGCTCGTTTTTAGCCATAAGGGCCTAATTTTTCCATGATGATCCATTTTATACCCATCTTCATTCTCCTAGTTTTTCATTTAAGGGTGTTAGTGTATTAAGTTTAACTTAGGTTAATCTCTCGGGTATTTTTTTTTCTCATATCGAGAAGTTTTATACCCATTGATTTCTTCTTTCCTTTAAAAGGTTGTACCACTATGTAATTTATGCATCTCAATTCATTCACTCCTTTCTAGTGTAATAGCATAGTTGCTTCTCTCTATTTCATGAAGGTTTTCTGTTGTAGATGGTGATTCTAGGAGGTGGTTGACACCTACAATCTTCATAAAAAAATTCACTTTTATTTTAAATGATTGGTAGTTATTGTGAGACACAACTTCAAATTGACCAAAAGGATTCGATGAAGGTGTACCTTCATATTGACTAATCAAATATCTAATAATCATGAAGGGTCGTACAGAAGTGTGTAAAAGATGGATATTTCATCAATAATTTCTTATAGACTGAATATTAGGTTGTAACTTTCTTATAAACACCTTTTGAATATTAGCATCTTGTAAGAGAGGGGGACCAACCATGTTAAGGCTCCAAGTCATAGAGAGTCAAGAGTGGAGGGCTTCCCTAACTTACCTCACTCTAAAGGGATGTTTTGAGTTAAGGATCAAGAATGATGAGGACTATAATGTACTTCAATCACTATGTAGATCCCAAACTTAGGTTTTGGCTAGGAAAGTTTGTTTTCAGAGTTGGTATTGTGCCTTAGACAACTCTCTATCAAAGGATAGCAACACAGTTCTGGGACATCAACGCAGCGCACTAGCGTCTCTCGGGCACATTGGCATTCATATGGTTAGAAAATAGTGAACACAATAAAAACTACCAAAAAACAAACTAACAACCTAGCTAACTAGTCTAGATGGTAAAAGTAGAAAAAGAAAATACAGGAAATAGAAACTAAAGTGATAAAAACAAGTAAATGAGAACTAGGATGACAAAGACGATCTCACAAAAGTACATGTTCTCCATCTAGATCCGCATGTACTTTCACCTGCACATAAGCAAGAAGGGAAAAATTGTTGGGGCTATATAAGGGTCTGCCTCAGTCAGACCCCCATTTTGGTGTTTCCACCTCCATGGATAGCCAAAAAACAACAAAGTGGAAATATGTGATAAAGAAGCAAAGAAAGTGGAGATTGCAATAAACACTACAAAATAGTATAATGCTACTCAGTCAAATCACAGTGGAGAGGGGAAAAATGTTACCACCTCCACCCAAAATATCACTAGCCAATGGAGGAAAATACGAACTTGGAAAGGTCACCATAGCCACAACTATGATGAAGGGAAGTCTCACAAGACCCCAATCCCATGCTGCTATGGCTTGCTTCACACTTGCTATGTGGAGTTGATGGAGTGTTATTGCTAATTGAGAGTGAAAATGCTACGAGATGATTTGAGAAATTGCAAGAGTGTGGGAGGATGAAATGAGATGAAGATAGATGAATTTGAAGGAGAAGAGACAAGAATTTTCCATTTTCAGGGTCAGTTGGTCAAAGAGGGACGTTACAAATCATTCCCAATAGAAAGTGTAATTCCTTTGCCAACTTCAAATGTGGGAATCTGTCAATGGCGACAGTGTGTCATGTGGACATTTACACACTACGCATGTGTCCTCAACAGAAGTTCTCTCACTGACACAATAGAAAGATGTCAAGTGGAAAGAAGGCATTCAAGTGATGTGGAATTTCACCTTTGGATTTTATTTTCTAAGGTGAGGATGTGTAAAAGGGGAATTTTTGTAAGGGGTTCAAATTTTCTCCTATACATTTTCCCCCACTTTAGCAAGCAAAAATATTGATGAGTGCTTCGGTAAAGTAGATTGAAGAGTTAATAAGGTTAGAAATGTATACCTAAACTGTTGAGGAAGCAGACCATGATCTAGCAAACTCAAAAGCGCGGGATAGGAAAAGGACTCCATAGGTACTCTCCCTGAGGAGTTTCAAACAAAAGACTCCATAGCCCTGCAACCCCAAGATCTCTCCCATGAAGGAAGCCCTGAGAAGTAAGCATCTCACAGGCCCACAGACCCTTAAGGAGGTGTCCCCGAAGATCTCTCACATCAAGGAAACCTAATGGAATAAGTGCTTCATAGGCCCACATACCTACAAGAGAGAAACTCCCAAGATCTCTTGCATGGAGGAAGCCCAGAAGAGGAGACTCTGCAAGTCAAAAAGTGGCTTCATAGGCATACCTACAATGCGACATGTTTATCGGTAGATAAAACATGTCAGAAAAAAAAGCAGCCACGCAGGAAAATAAGTGGAAAGTTACACAGACCGTCAACGTCTTGGAAAGATTTCAAAGGGGTCCCTTGAGAACCCAACGTGAAGAGGGGTCCACTCAAGGAAGATGCTATTTAAAAGTATGAAAGAGATGCTTTTTCTCAAATTGATTTGTCATCAAGGAATCCTTTCAAAAGATGTTCACTTCATCAAGTAATTTGAAAGGAAGAAAGTGCCCCCTCGCAAGGGGAAGGTCAAAGTTGCTCCCACCTCAAAGGAAAGTTCTCAAGTTCTTTCTTTACAAACCCATGATGAAGGAAACACATTTCGTTAGGGTTCCAAGTCTAGAATGCAATTCTTAAAAAAGGTTTGCAAAGATTCTCATGAAAAGATTCATTGGAAATGAATGCATTTTCCAAAAATCAAAGTATCACAAAAATGGTGTTGTCACACATGAAAGGGACAACTCAAGCAAAGAAGAGAGAAAGATAAGAAAATGATGAAGGAGAAATAACCACGAGTAGAAGACACAACGGTGATTTGATATTTTAGGGTCAGAGCTGCTCATAAATATATATAAGTATAATAGTAGTATATAAATGAACTATCATCAACCCCCTACTATATTAGACCATGTGAAGAATGCACGAGAAGATAAAGTAAAAATAAAAATTTGGGTCAACATGGAGGGGAAGCGTAAATTCCCCCAACACTTTGTATCATCCCTGATTTGTTGAAAATAAAGCACAAACATGGAAGAATGATGATACAAATAGAGGAAGGTTTATGACACAAAAAACACTCCTGTATCCAAGCACCAACAAGAGTGACAAGGGTCATCCAAGAACACATAACACAATTATGGGGGAACACATCACAATACACACATCTATTCTAAAGATAAAGAAGAGGCCTCCCCCTAAAATTCATCTACCAAGAGGTTGTATGTTTCCAAATCTAGATCATTATAAGGGGAAGGAGGGCAAGCCTACAATAGTGGAATATTAAGGGGAGGAGCTTCTGACCCTCTTGCAACAAGGGCTAACAAAGAAGGCCTTCAAGGTCTTCTCCACTAGGCTCTTGTGGAGTAATGGTTAGTGATTTTGCGAAGATCATTGACAATGTTGAAACTTCATCCAGAGAATTAAACATGCACTTCACTAGAGTTTCATGTCATACCTCAACAGACAGGGAAGGTTGTGCCCGAGATTCACTACTTGGCTCACCGAATGACTTGGGAGTGCTGACAAACTCGGGGGAAGCTGGGACTGGTTTTTTCACTAACATAGAGAAAGCCAGTGTGGGAGCACTCTTTGGAGAAGGTGGAATCCTCTTACACTCTCCATTATAGGAAGGTTCATCCTCTACCTTTTTCCTCATCGAGGTATGTGAACTCCCCACAGACAAGGTAATATGCACGGAGGAAGAGGATGAGACAACCGTGGTGGACACCACTAAAGTATTCAACATAGCCATAGGTTTACAAAATGGAAAGATGTCTAGAAGGGACATCAACAAGGGTAGCTCCACCAAAGGAGTGATAAACACCTACACCTTTTTGGGGTTAGGCACACTTACACTCACAACAGGAGCCGGAAGTGAGAATGAACTAGATTGAATGGAAGCAAAGGGAAGTGGGGAGGGGAATGCATTAAGAGGTCCTAAAGTAGGGGCAGATGTCTCCTCTTCCTTCTTTTGTTGAGAGGCTTGCTCAACTGCAAGAGCCTTTCACTGACACTTGCACTCATGTGAAAGGCAATTTTTGTGACTCTTTAAGTTAGAGACTTGAGGTTGCGAAGGAATAGAGGGATCTTGCTCAACCATGGGAGTGTCCACCACAACTATCTCCAATGGAGGGACAAGCTCCTAGGCTTGGTTCTAATGCCTCAACAATGGGCCTCTTTCTATTTACTACTTTGGGACCAAAAGTAGTGGGAGGCCGCAGAGGCCGAGAAATAGAGGATTCCCCACGAAGACCCTTTCCCTTGCCATACAAGTAGTACCAAGGTCTGGGTGGTTTGGTAGGGAGATCCAATATCCTAATCTTTGTTTTTCGCGAAATCGATATCATCAAACTCAGGGGGTAAAAACTAGGCATATTCATCCAAAAGTCTTTTCTAGAAAGAGGAGTGGGAGAGGTATCTCGAGAATGGGCTATCTTCTCTTTTCCTTTTCGAGAAGAGGAGGCAACTAGCTGATGTGCTACTGGAAGGGTCAATTTTTGTTGTCCATTTCCCGCGGTCTTATACTTCACATAGTTCTTGTAAAGTAGGTCTATTCTTAGTGGGAGTGGACTGACCGGCGTAGGCCAAAGATGATCTAATGAGTAACACCCACAGGACACCAATGGCTGGTATCCAATGTCATGCACTACATGCATAGAACCTTTATGGGAGAATTACAAACACTTATGAATGAAAAAGGCAATTTCATTCATGGAAGCTAGCCAAGGTATGCCTAACTTCAACCTATATAGATTTGACTCTGGAATAGCATCAAAGTCTATGTCTACAGCCCTAGGTCCAACTAGGACAGCTAGAGTTATTGAGCCATACAACTTAAGAGAAAAATTATCATGTGTTTGGATGGTAGATTTTCTTTCTTCGCACTCCTTTCTATGCAATGAATTAAGCCACGTCTCTTCTATCATGACTTTCACTTAGCTTGCAGGGTCAACTAAGACCCCCATCATAATGTTTCCATTGAGGTGAGTGGGAATGTAGAGGGGAGAGGACTTGTTGTTCTAGGGAAAATCCTACGATGTGAATGTGATGTCCAACAAGTCGATCACAGGTTGCACGGTAGGAGTAACCATGACCATGTTAACATATGCCTCAGGCCGAGTGGTAGAGTCGGAGGGATTGATAATCACGTTGGTAGAATGCGATAGAAGTAGTTCCATGTATATTTGCAACTCACTATTCACTTTCACCACTAATTTGTTTGTATTTTGTTTACTTCCATCGAGATGAATAGTACCATCCTCAATGCGGTCCTATATCTCATGACACATGTGCATATAGTGTTTGGTATCATCTTCGTTAACTGGATGGTACTAACAAAAGGTATTCACATCATACCAACTAGGGAAGGTTCCTTGAGAGGTTTAGGGTTCTCCAAGGTTATGATCTTATCCTTTAACAACTTCTGCAAGATGGAAGAATAGGATTTTGCTAACCTTGTGAACTTTTTGTTGCATCTAAGGTTGTTATCATTCATAGAAGCTACTACATTCACAATAGCCTTACCCTTTCTAGATATTGATACAATGGGCTTCCCTTTTGAATGGGAATGCAAGGAGGATCCTCCGAATTGAACTATCATTTGTTGATATTCTCGTAATGTAGCACACAAATGTGAAAAAAAAAGAAAATTTCATAAGGGAAAACTTCTCCTACCAAGGTCTCTGCAAGTTCCCTATGAACACCTTCTTCATATCAGAATCAAGTAGTGGGTACAAGATTTGTGAGAAGAGTGCTTGATACTGCGCTATAAATCAATAATATTCTCATTATCCCCTTGTTTACATTGAAAGAGATCCGAAAAAGGTCTCTTTAGTCTGATGTTGGCTTGGAACTATTAGAGAAATTGATTTACAAGTTGATCGAATGAGAAGATAGAGTTGTTAGGTAAGGAACAGTACCATTCAAGTGTTGTGTCCTTAAGAGATCGAGGGAACAGTTTTGTCATCAACATATCATGATGGAAGAAATCTATACATAGGGAATTAAAGGTTGATACATGCATTTGTGGATCCTCTTTTCTGCCATATTTTTTGAATTTGGGAATCTCCATTCCTTGGGGGGAGTGTTTAGGATTGCTACCGAAAATGAGCTATGTCAGAAGAAGGGTTGAAAAATAGGCTGGGTAGAGGCCTGGAAGAGGCTCGCCAGCTGGCTTTGCATCTTACCCATATTTTTAAGTATTCAAAATAGGATCTTGGGATGACAAAGTTCCAATGGAACCTCCTCTAGAACCACCATCAGAGCCACCTCCAGAACCACCCACGAGGCCACCGCTAGGACCACTGTCGGAGCCACCACCACCCATAGGGCCTCCATCGGAGCCACCTCTGCTTCCAAAGCCACCACCATGGCCTCCACCAAAACCACCCCCATCAGTGCCACTTTTGTTGTCGAAGCCACCACTACTACCAAAGCCTCCACCACTCAACCTACCAAAACCTCCACCATTAGAGGCGATGAGAGAGGTGAAACTAAATCCTAAGGGTACTCTATTCACTTTGATAGTTTATGATCTATCGAAGGTGTAGAGGGGATGTTGATAGATGGGACTATGTTTTCCATGAACACAGATGTGGGAGGAATCAAAATTCCTAATTGTTTCTCATGGTCTTCGAAAGCGGCCCCTTGTATAATGTTAGGGTTGTTTGGAGGGGCACCTACTTTAGTCAGACTAGAGAGACTAGCCAAGATTTCTATGCATATTTGGTCCTTTCCCACCATATAATTTATTTTGCTAATAACCCAAGTGGATCTATCCATCTTCGAGTCCTTTTCCAAGTGCTTCTCCAAGTCACCCAGTCCTTTGCTAAGGGTAGAGATATATTTTGAAGGAATGTGAATGGCCTCATGCTTTTCTACCAATGATGGTGTAGGAGATGCAAGAGGAGTGGGGACATGGTTTGTCTCACCAAAGAACCCTACCTTGCCCCTTGACAACTGCTCTTGAGTAGCAAGACCAACAACAGATCCAACAAAAAGGTCTGTAGAGAAACTAGAAGTGACCTTCATCCTCTCCATCAAAAGGTTTCAAAAACTTCTCCTAACAATGTACCCAAAAGCCAAGGACTGGGTTGTGATGGTCATAAACCTTCACAACACTCAAGTTCACAACAATCACAAGGTACAAGGGAAAAGTCTCAACATCGATGAATAGGCAGACATTGGTTCGCATTGGGTTCACCAAAAATGTAAGAGAGGGGGACCAACCACGTTAAGGCTCTAGGTCATGGAGAGCCGAAAGTGGAGGGTTTCCCTAACTTATCTCACCTAAAGGGATGTTTTGAGACAAGGATCGAGAATGATGAGGACTATAATGTACTTCAATTAATATACAAATCTCAAACTTAGGTTTGGGCTAGGCGAGCTAGTTTTTAGAGTCAGTATTGTGCCTCAAACAACTCTCTATATGAGGATGGCATTGCAATTCTAGGACATCAGCACAGTGTGCTAGTGTATCTTGAGCGCACCGACATCCATATAGTCAGAAAACATTGAACACAATACAAACTACCAAAAGAAAAACTAACAACCCAGCTGACTAGTCTAGATGGTAAAAACAAAATTAAAAAATATAGGAAATAGAAACTAAAGTGATAAAACAAGTAAATGAAAACTAGGGTGACAAAGATGATCACAGAGCTGATGCAAGAAGTTGGGTACACAAAAAGCTCAAAAAGTGGAAATGTTTTTACTATTTTTCAGAATTTTCCACACTTGGACTGAAAATTTGAGGCACTTACACAATGAATTTTAAAAAAAATCAGTAATATGAAATCTAGCATTTTGAATCTAGTTTCCAAATATGTAAATTATTAAAATACCCAGATTATATAAAATAAATTTTGATAGGGATCTATAAAAACCACATTTTAAAAGTCCCTTTTTTTTACCATACCAAGCAGGTCTACGAACAACACTTTTTGACCCAAATAAAATTATTTTGCTAATCTCTTTTGGAAAAATTGAGCTTACAACATGAAGTTTGATGTGGATTTTTTTTTGTAATTTTTGGTTGAATTTTATTTTTTTATTAAATTTTTATTGGCCTTAATTGATGTTTTTTAAAATCAACGTGTACGGACAACATAATTGGACCTAAACAAAACATTTTTTGACTATTTTTTTTTCATTGTGTAGAGATTTGTTTGAAGTTTGATGGCATATAATTTTTTTTTACAAGAAACTTAACCAATAAAAAGTTATTAAAAAACCAAAAAAACTTGATATTTCATGTTTAAGGACTAGTTTTCTTAGAAATTAATTAAAAAATAGAAAAATAATCCAATATTAACAAAATTTATATATTTATAAATTAGACATTGTGTTCTCTAATGGGTTTTAATTTTATAGATTCATTCAAAAAAAAAGTCCATCAGCTATGTTGTCAAAGTTGGACATTCTTCTTCAATTTGCCTTAGTTTTTTAGTTGCAGGTCAAAGGCTCAGGCTCGGATTGCCAAGCCTTTCCCAAGCCTAAAACCAAGGCTGGATGTGGTGTGGAAATACATTTTTTGAACAACGCGTACACGTTTCATAATGTATACGTGTTACCCATTGGTCCGTTGGGAAAACACAACACGTACTCGTTATGAAACGTGTATGCATTTCTTGAACATAACGCGTACACATTTTTAGAACGCGTATGTGTTTCTAATATAGCCTTTTTTTCCCTAATTTGGAAAATACTGGTAAAACACGATTTTCCCGCAACAATCCTTTTCTGTAGTACGGTCCGAAAGTGTCATTTTCTATGTTTTTTATTGCAAATTTGTCTTGTGCAGGGCATATTCTATTCAAATTGTTGGAAGAGATAGAGTGCAAGTTGAATTTTCTGAAGTGGAATCAAGTGCAAGAACTTTTTACAAGAAGATTTGGAAAAAGTGAATTTTTGGATGTACTCATGATGTTTTTGTACTTCAGAGTTTATAGAAAAAATGATCTTCATAGTACATAGTTTAATTTGAATATTTGAAGGAGGTGGCAATTTGAAAATAATTTTCTTGAATTATTGTTTTTGTCATCAAAGAGGGTTTGGTAATAATGGGTGATAAGCAAAGACAAAAAAAAGATGTAGAAAGTTGTGAAGATTTTTCTAGATTTGGTTGTGTGTTTTATTTTTGCATCAAATCTAGAAAAATCTTCACAATATTATGGACTGTGGAAATTTAATGTCTTTGATGTAGAAAGTTAATGACACCCAAAGAAATTCAAGAAAATAAAGATAAAGAGGCAAAAAGACAAAGGGAAAGGAGAGAAATGATTCGACAAATGAAAGATTTGGAAGCATCTAGTTCCAATAATATTGAAGAGGAAGCCATGAATGATGAAATGAATGTAGATGATGCAAATGTGGAGATGGTGAATATGGAAGAAAATGCAATTACAGAGACAAACCCAACTGTGCCTTCAACTTCAACTTTGAATGATATGCAAACAACTTCAGGTGTTTCTTCAAATCCACCTCCCAATGATATGGAAAATGCACCTATTCAAACAATCTATCCAGGTATGTGTTCAAACCCAAGTTTTCATAATATTGATATTGCTTGTTTAGATGAAGCTGGATACACCATTGATGAGATCAATAATATTAGGGTTGAAATAATGCAAAAACAAGAAAATGATGAAATTATATCTTATGAGAATGTAAATGAGAATGAAATCCCTAATATTGATGAAAATGAGTATGAAATCCCTTTGACATTTGAAAATGAAAATGAAACCCCTTGTGTGAATGAAAATGAAACTCCATCTATGGATGAAGGTGAAAATGTTTTATTTACAATTGAAACAGATGTGCTAGATAACCTTCATGGTAGAGTTTCTTCAAGACAAATTAGAAATTATGGAAATAAAATATATAAATGCTTTTTAAAGAAAGAAATTAGGATTCCAATGCCAACCATGGTGCAAATTGAGAATGTTGAAAATGAGAAAAGTGATGAAAAATTAGTGTTTTGTAAAACCAAAAAGAAAGATGATTTATAGAACAAGTCATATCTAGTGTTACATGCTATTGATGTTATTGGTAAGAAAAGTAGACTAAAAGATAAGAATGCAACAATGTAAGTAATAACAATCATTTAGTTGATAAAGTAGCTTCAAATGAAAGAATGTTAAGTAAGATTAGTAAATGAAACTTAAATCCTAGAACTTTAAGGAGCTTACTAAGAAGAGAAAGTATTGAAAAGGATCCTAATCAATGTTGGAGTTTTAGTGGTAATCAAGATCGTATATGAAATTAACTAATGAAATTAAATCTTTAATCGAAATTTTTTGGCATGATAGTACAAGAGTATCACCTAACATTAGAGATGTCTTAAAATTAAGAGTGGGTTCCAAAATTTGCAAACCTCATCCAAAGCATCTCTTAGATGACCTAAACCTAATTATATAAAAAAATTAGATGCTTCAATCTACTAATAATATTAACATAAGTCAAAGATCATTCGAAAAGTGTAAACCTTTTTATGTTAGAATTAATAAGCAACGAATCTCTTGTTGTTGTAAGACTCATGTACAATTTCATTATTATTATGATATATTTCAATATATACGATGCACTTTGTATGCTAACCAAATTATGCAGGATATTTGTGGTATTAATATGCCACTTGAAAGAATAAAATTTTTTATAGTAGGTTTGTTTTGTAATCCCTCTTTAAATGGAAACTCATTTTTTTTAAAAGCATGCATCGCTGAGAATGTGATAGATGTAAATTTTCATTATTAGAGAATGTATGCAAGGAAAAGTAGTTTATGAATTTGGAAAAACAATTAGTGGATGTAAAAACTTAAAAATATTGAGCATTTTAGTATGGAAAAACTAGAAACGTGTTGAGCTAATTGTAGTGCTATGTGCATGCTTTTATTATCAATTTAAAGATAAGTTTGTACCCCAAATATGTTCAACACTCTTCGTATTACCTATTGGCTTGTTAATCAATTTCGCTTATGTAAAACACATTCCCAATTGAACTATATTGTCACATTGATTTCATCGAAATTATACCTTGCCCACAAGAAGAAACCTAATCAAGAGTATTATAATTCAAAGGTAAGTGAAGCTATATTTGTTCACATTGTTATAGATGAAGCAAGATAGTGCTGCAGACAATAGAAATTTCTTGAGAGAGTACCATTTTTATGTAAGTGATAATCGATTATATCTATCTCAGGCTTGAAATATTGTTTTTGATATATTTTATAAAAATTTAAAAGAGAGAGGAATTAAATGTTAGAACATTCATATGGTCGAGCACTACCGTCAATTCAAATGCTAGAATTTTTATTAGTTATGTAGAGTTCATAAGGAAAATAATATCCAGTACATGTGGAGTTTTTTTGAAGTTGGACATGGTAAGGGAGAACACAATGGAGCAGGTGAATGTGTGAAAAAAGCTCTTGCTAGAGAGAAACTAAAATTTGAGGATGTTGTGAAATTTAGAGATGCACATGCAATTGTAGATTGGTGCAATACCGAATTATCTACAAGAACAAGTGAGAGCTCAATAATTTGACGCTTCTTTTGGTTAGTTGAAGAAAATGATATTTTTTCTCGACAAGATTGTGAAACAATTAATGGATCTACAAAATGGCATTCATTTAAGAGTTCGAATGCAAACACATGGACAATATGGAAAAGGGAGTTGGCATGTTTTTGTCAATTTTGTATTGTAGGTGATTGGCGTGCATGTGAAAATAGAAATGGGCGAACAATGGAAATAAAGAGCTTTAACGCCATATTGACACATGTTCAATATGGAATCATAAATTGAAGATAATCATATTTGCATCAAGGACATGATCGTGTTTCGGATCTTGTACAAGAAGGTACATTATTTATTGAGTTGAATTTTGTATGTATGCATGTTTATATGTGAGTTAAATATAAGTCACCCTTTATTGAATTTTGTACTTATTTTTGCAGGACATGTGTATGCTGTTATTGCATCTCAAGGAAATGAAGAGCAGACATAGTACTGGTTGGCTAGATGTGTTGAGAGAAAACATAAGTTGGTACATACTAGAGTGGATGATGACAACTTTGAGTATCCAACTGGTTCAGTGGTTGTTGTTGGCACCTGGCTTCAAAAATATTTGATGAGAAAGAATGGCTTGCCTGCATTTGAAGATTATGAAAGTTAGTTACAAGAAGATTATACATTATTCACATTTGATTTTGGCAACCAATATAAAACTAGTTAGATATCAAGGGAGGCCTGCTAATAAAGTTTTATGGACACTTTCAATGGATGATCATGAGACAATCATAGATGCATTACAAAAAAGAGAGGATGCAGATGGTACAATAGAGTAAATAAATATTGCTAAGTATATCTAGTTGTATATATATTCAATTGATATATATACATATATATATTTGTCTTTAATCATTTCCTAATTAAAGTTTTATATCATTTTTTGTTTTAGGTCTCCCAAAATTAGATGCTTTACAAAAAAGAGAGGAGATGCACATATATTACGATGGAATTCAAATCTAAAGATAGGTAACTATATATAGTTCTAGATACATTTAATTGATACTTTATAATTGATTTCATATCCCCTTAATCTTTTCTCTTAAAACCCCTTAAGTCACTCTCATAATTCCCCTTAGGCCATCCTCTTAGGGCCTATTAAGCCATATCGTAAGGTTCATGACATGCATCCCCTTAATCCACCCTCTTCCATCCCCTTAATCCACTCTCTTACATCCCTTCAAGTCATTCTATCAACTCCCCTTAATCCAACCTCTTACATCCCTTCAAGTCATTCTATCAACTCCCCTTAATCCACCCTCTAGCATCCCTTCAAGTCATTCTATCAACTACCATTAATCCATCCTCTTAGGACCCCATAATCCATATCCTCTTACATCTCCTTAATCCACAATCTTGCATCCCTTAAGTCACTCTCATAATTCCCCTTAAGCCATCCTCTTAGGGCCTATTAAGCCATATCATAATGTTCATGACATGCATCCCCTTAATCCACCCTCTTCCATCCCCTTAATCCACTCTCTTACATCCCTTCAATTCATTCTATCAACTCCCCTTAATCCAACCTCTTACATCCCTTCAAGTCATTCTATCAACTCCCCTTAATCCACCCTCTTGCATACCTTCAATTCATTCTATCAACTCCCCTTAATCCAACCTCTTACATCCCTTCAAATCATTCTATCAACTCCCCTTAATCCACCCTCTTACATCCCTTCAAGTCATTCTATCAACTCCCCTTAATCTACCCTCTTGTATCCCCTTAATCCACTCTCTTACATCACTTGAAGTCATTTTATCAACTCCCCTTAATCCACCCTCTTACATCCCTTCAAGTCATTCTATCAACTCCCCTTAATCCACCCTCTTGCATCCCCTTAATCCACTCTCTTACATCACTTGAAGTTATTTTATCAACTCACCTTAATCCACCCTCTGACATCCCTTCAAGCCATTCTATCAACTCCCCTTAATCCACCCTCTTACATCCCTTCAAGTCATTCTATCAACTCCCTTAATCCACCCTCTTGCATCCCCTTAATCCTCTTACATCTCCTTAATCCTCTTAGGACCCATTAAGCCATATCCTAGGGTTCATGAGATGCATCCTCTTAACTCCCCTTAAGGAATTCTCTTAAGACCCCCATTAAGCTATATATCCTCTTAGGTCCCCTTAATCCATCCTATGGCTAACATCATTTGAATTTGTATGGAATTTACTATATACGGTTCTTTTCTTGCATGAATTTTTTACTTAAATTGTATCTACATGCACATATATGTTTCATCATGTTATATAGTTGTATTAAACATCTTGATGTACATTATATATGTTTGTTCGATGTCACTTTTTAAATATCTTGTTCCAATTTTATAGATTATACATGTTTCATGTCTTCTATTTACCACATTTTATATAATTATTTAATTGTATAGATTATACATTTTATACATACAAGGAGATAGTTTTTTGTTTATTGATTCAAATATTTGTTATGTAATTGGAAAATATTTAAAATTACTTGCCCTTAATTTATTATGAATATGATTTAAGAAACTATTTAAGGAATGTTTTAATTTGTCACCTAACCATGTGATAAAATATATATATGAAATTTGATTCTAGATAAGAATTTATATAGTGCATGTATTACTTGAAAATTAGATAAAATATAAATATAGATATGTATGAATGCATATAATCATGAAAATGAACATAACACCATCTCATAATTGACTGCATATATAATCATCATACTAAAGTCAACTAATATAAATAAACACACATATGATAATAACATGTTCAAAATAAAACTAGGAATCTAGATAGTTCATAAAATTTATATGTCAAGTCCAACACATATATTGAAATAAAACTAGAGATCCGTAGTCCATAAAATATAAAACCATCTAACTTTCAGGCCGATCAGTCATATCGAGTCTCCTCTTTGTTCCATGTCGACTAGATGTACCCGCATCATGTTGTAAAAGAGTACAAGAAACTTGAAATTAGATTTAAATTTATTTTAGAATTTTGATATAATTAAACATATTTGAAATTGAAAATATAAAATTTTAGATTAAAAAAAAACTAATTAAATATCGAGTAAATATAGTAAAAATGATTTCTAGTATGCATAAATTACCATATGGTCATGTGAATCAACTGGCACATTTTCTTCAACAGGTAGCATAACTGTCAGTTGAGAAGATGCAAATGCCTGATCTACTATATCCTGCATATTCATATAAAGCAAACAATATGTGAAAACCTCGAATATATATATATATATAATGTTCGTAAAAAATGTATAGGAGATTTAAACTAAAGTTTACAACCTCGAATGATATGACCTCATGATCACGCAACTGAGATTGTCCATGCACAAATGTCGATGATGTCTCAAGTGCGCGACCCACCATGGGTATCTCATCAAATCCCTGCATATAGATGTACAACAGTTCGTATAGATCATTCACACATGTGTATGTAAATGAAAAAATTAAATTAGATCTATGATGTGTATTTAATTTAAACTTAACAAACTTTTGAAAGCATGCACCTGAGTTGATGATGTCTCAGGAGCACTCACCACTGTAACTTGTGGTTGGTTAGTACTAGGGATAGTATGATGACCTCCCTGCATCTAGATATAATATATCAATTCACACGTGTACAAATTCAAATTAAATTATATATATATATATATATATATATATATATATATATATATATATATATATATATATATATATATATATATATATATATCCTACGAATTATTTAATATATTTTGGTTCAAGTACCTGTCCAAAAGGTGAGCCCAGATCTACAACACTCGAGATATGCACACGATGATCATATTGAGTTTCAAGCATCACGTCATCATGCGTCTACACCAAACACAAACTTATTGAATTAATATTATATTATATATATAGTTTGATGTTATTATTTACATGAATTTTTTACATTTCAAACTTGAATTAAATTTAAGTTCAAAAGATGAACATACCTATGTAGGACGATCCTCATAATATAGTAAATTTAGGTATGACCCCGTCCTAGATGCATGTGCCTCACCTGAAGTGGATTCCTGAGTATCCCTATAGCCCGAGCCTCCATGCTCTCTATTGGCCACTTCAGTGGCTGTGTGTGTAGTTTGTTGAGTGAGATGTCCTAAAAGTGAACTCAATGCTCCTAATGTTGATAACATGGTTTGTTGTTGAAATGTAGCAGGAACACCAGGAGGAGGAACAATAGGAGCAACTGGAGCACGTCACTAAGGATCGACATGTGCTCCTAGTCTATGTTGGGGCATGCCACGCCCAACTCCCTGAAATGACCTCATATCAAAATAGTTGGGGTTTTTACCCAACTCAAACTCAGCCCATAACTTTCTAAAAAAGTATAAGGGCACCTCATTGTTTCCATGTGGTGGAGTATCAAACACCATCCACCATCTCTCCCAAAAATGAACAGCTATCTGCAGGTGCCTACACCATAAAATTGAAATTCATTTTTTTGTGGGTGGTATTGGTTGGTTTGTTTGGGGGTTCACAAAATATTGGCATATGGCTTGTTTAGTAATTTTTAGGTCATTGATTTCTTTATATGACAATCCATCCACATAGAATTGTCTCATATCTTCTCTCCATCGATGGAACCTATCTAGGTCCGCATCGATAGATCGAACATAATCGACAACAGTTTGCATCGTAGATGCAAACTGTGTGAGATGTGCAGGGACTCTAGTCTCATTTTTTATGAGATCTATGTTTCCTTGAATGACAATCAGGTTTGCTCAAATATTCTCTCTTAGTTGATCCTGGTCAACTAGAGGAGGGGGTGGGGGGTTAGGTGGTGGAGAATGTGGAGGTGTGCTAGGGTTTTGTTCATGTGGTGGACTAGGATGTACGCCAAGATCTATAGGGATTTCTTGATCATGCATGAAATCCTCTAAATTAAATAGTAGATCCATCTGAGCAATGATATGGCAACTGCATGTTAAACAATTAAAAAATATATATCAACAAACTAATTAAATAATGCACACAATTTGAAAGTTATTTAAAAATCACTTTGAACATGCACAAATTCAAAATATATTTCATTTGAAGACCATTCAATTTATAACATTAAAAAATCATATAACATGTACACACATTAAATTGAGTCCAGTGTGGGGTTGTTAATATGAAGGGTACAAATGAAATTATGGGGTTTTATTAAAATTTATTTAATCTCATTCATTATTTTCAAATAATAATAAAGATAAGAATGAAAAATTAATAGAAGACATTGAAAGGGACACATAGATATGCATATGCTAGTGACCTAATTGCAATGTACAAAATATATAAAAAAGATGAGTCAAGCTCTATTCACCAAATTTTGAGAACTTATTTGATCCCCTTAAGAAATGTCAAATTCCCCCTTAAGACATCGATTTACGATTTAGGGCGATAGGATGGCTTTTAAGGGGATCTATGTGTAGTAAGGTTCTAGGAAAAAATGGTCCATGGCTTAAGGGAATAAAATTTGGTGGAGTTGCCTAAGGCAACCAAATTTCATTTTAAGGTCCTACAACAAAATGAATAGATGTATTAGTCAAGTATGACATATAATTTAATTAAATCCAATGACATAAATTGATTTATCTAAATTTTCAAATTTCATGATAAGAGACACAAGTTCTCTATAGTGGGACAAAGTAGTTAAGAATAAATTATAAGTTTAATGCTAACATTAAAATTTATAATCTCATTCATTGTTTTCAAAGAATACTAAAGATAAGAATGAAAATTTAATAGAATACATTTAAAGGGACACATAGATATATGCTAGTGACCTAATTACAATGTACAAAAAAAACAAAGATGAGCTTCAATTCTATTCACCAAATTTTGAGAACTTCTTTGATCCCCTTAAGAAATGTCATTATTAGGACCCCTTAAGACATAAATTTACAATTTAGGGTGATAGGATGGCTTAAGGGGATCTATGTCTAGTAAGGACCTAGGACAAAATGTTCCATGGCTTAAGGGAATAAAATTATGTGGAGTTGCCTAAGGAAACCAAATTTCATTTTAAGGTCCTACAACAAAATGAATGCTTTTAGGGTTTAGGGTTTAGATTTCAATTATAACTAAGTTACATAAGTTACGATGGATTTTGCAACAATTAGGAATTTTAGATTTCAATTATATATAACTAAGTTGTTGAGTTACGATGGATTTTGAACCTATTTGGACCTCTACGCACTCTTGGATGATTTAAAAAGGGAGAGGCGATCTAAAGTGATTTAGACCCAAATTTTTTTGTAATCATATATTTTTTGAAACTTTTCTATGGCATAGACTCTTCCTTCATATTTATATAAATTCTAGACACATGGGTTTTCAAAAAAGAACCTAACTACCACTAAGTGAGGAATCAGGTGATCAATGAACAATAAAATTCATCAGCAGAAAGAAATAAACCTTTGGTTATGAATTCTATTCACGAATCATATTATTCAGTTGTCAAAAAATGGTACAATTTTCATTTGAAATGGTTTGGATATCTTTTGATACACTAGTTTAGAGAAAGTACAACATTTGGTTTCTAATCTGGGAACAATGCCACATATAATTAGACAGGAGTCCAGTTAAACACACAATACCTATAGATCTTATGAATAACATCCTATAAATTAAAAGGTTTGAATATGATCATAGCTGCATCTTACATTTAATTCTACAAGGATCTTACAGATCAAATAAGATTTAGGTAGAAATCATTCATACTTCACATTTTAGTGCATTATTGATTTAATATGGTATACAACATCTCATGCATCACATGTGCACATGGTCTAGATCCTTCAGTATAGCTTGCATTCTATAACTTTTAATAATTTTTAAGTAAATAGAAACTACCACCTAAACTTAGTGCTTTGAATAAATATGTGACATTCTAGGAATAGCTTCAATATATCAACAATTAGGAATAAATTATAATTATAACTAAGTTGTTGTTGAGTTCTGATGGTTTCAACAATTAGGAATTACAGGATTTCAATTGTTCTTAACTAAGTTGTTGAATTTACAATTGATTTTTGTTCACCCTGTTGGACCTCTACACCTCTTGGATGATTTAAAAAGGAGGGATCTAAAGTGGTTAGACCAAGAATTTGTAATCATATATTTTTTGAAACTTTTCTATGGCATAGACTCTTCCTTCATATTTATATAAATTCTAGACACATGGGTTTTCGAAAAAGAACCTAACTACCACTAAGTGAGGAATCAATTGATCAATTCAATAAATTTAAATAAACTTAGAAAATAAACCTTTGGTTATAGAATTCACTTGCATTTATGAATCATCATATATCAAGTTTCTCAAAAAAGTAATTTGAATTTTCCATTGAAATGTTCATGCTACAAGTTATCATTGTTACACTAGTTTAGAGAAAGTGTACAACATTTAGTTTTCCTAATCTAGAACAATGCCACTACACATGAGAGTTAAAATAGGAATTAGATTACACACAACCTATAGATCTTATGAATAGTATCCTATAAATTAAGGTTTGAATATGATCATAATGCATCCTTACATTTAATTCACAAAGGATCTCATCCAAATAAGATTTGGGTAGAAATCATTCATGCTTCACATTTTAATATTTATTTGATTTAATAACATTTATGTGTCTAGCTCTATCCATATTGCACATAGTCTAGATTAACAAGTATGACTTGCATTTCTATGTTTTTTTAAGAGAATACATCATATATTATATAAGCTAATATAACATTGATATAGAGTGATTACATGTTCATATCAACTAGCATCATGATATATACATTTATTAAATCAAGCACATAGTTTTGCATGAGGTACATTATTTTACTCCACTAGTACACTTTCTCAAGTTAAATTATACAATCATGAAGTTTTATGAGATAAAATTAGCTATCAAATTTATATTATGTGAATATATATTATAATTAAATCAATAATTTGTTGGTTAATATATATATCTATGCATCGATTGTTTGTACCTCCTTTATTAGTCAATTTTATGAATTTCATTGGTAGTTGCGTGGATCACCAGCGAAATACCAAAGTGTACAGGTAGAACCTATGGACTATAAAGTGTGATCCCTACTTTAGGGTTTTATGTAACTTACGTTTTAGGGTAAATAGCCTTTTTTAGGTTTACGTTTTAGGGTTTAGGACCAAGGATTAACCTTTGTAAATTAGTTTTTAGGGACCTATGTAAATTTTGTAACCTAGGGTTTTGATTTCTAAGTTAAATGTGTCCAATTTAGGTTTATTTTTTATGGTTTTCAATTTACAATTAACATTATTTTTTTCGTTTATGTTTTTTATTTTTTAAATGCAATTAAAAACTATAAAAAATTGAACTAAAACACACTAAAGAAACAAAAACTAAATACTAATTACAAAGAAAAAAAACAAGATACAAAGCAAAAAAAGGCATAATTCAACCAACCTGGAGGTCACTGAGGTCGGGTGTGTTGACAGGAGGAGGTGGCAGTTGAAATTTTCACCAAGGATGAGCTTCAAAATGCATACGCGATGAAGAACCTCTCTACTCTCGCGCGGCTCGAAACAGTGAGTGAAAATGAAACACAATAGTTTATTTTTAAAAAATAAATACTTTCAAAAAATGCGTACGCGTATTATAATGCGTACGCATTTCATAACGCGTATGCGTTTCATAACGCACACGCATTTTATAACATGCACACGTTTCTGGTCCGCATACCCGTAGCTGAGTGCGTACGTGTTCAGATTCTGGCTCGGGTACCCAATCCATAACGCGTACGTGTTTTCCAAATAACGCATATGCATTTGTTTCGAAAAAAAATTTTGTAGCCCAAAATTTCCCCTCTTCGTGTACTCAACTTCTTGCTTTCACCCTACACAAAAGTTCTTTTTTTCCAACTAGCTCCACATGTACTTTCACCTGCACACAAGTAAGAAGGGGAAAATTGTTGGGGTTGTATAGGGGTCTGCCTCAATCAGACCCTCGTTTTCCTATTTCCACCTCCATGGATAGCTAGAAATCAATGAAGTAGAAATACATGATAAAGAAGTAAAGAAAGTAGAGATTATAATAAACACTACAAAATAGTATAATGCTACTCAATCAAATCATAAAGGAGAGGAGTGAAATTTTACCACCTCCACCCAAAAGCTCACTAGCCAATGGAGGAGAATACAAACTTGGAAAGGTCACCACAACCGCAAGTGTGATGAAGGGAAGTCTCATAAGACCCCAAGCCCACGTTGTTATGGCTTGTTTCAAACTTTCTATATGGAGTTGATGGAGTGTTGTTGATGCTTGAGAGGGAAAATGCTAAGAGATGGTTTGAGAAATTGTAAGAGTGTGAGAGGATGAAATGAGATGAAGATAGATGAATTTGAAGGAGAAGAGAGAAGAATCTACCATTTTCGGGGTCAGTTGGTCGAAGAGGGACATTACAAATTATTCCCAATCGAAAGTGTAATGCCTCTGCCAACTTCAGACGCATAAATTCATCAAAAATGATAGTGCACCGCATGGACATCTATGCATCGCGTGTGCATCCCTGACAAAAATTCTCTCACTAACACAACAGAAAGATGCCAAGTGGAAGGAAGGCAGTTGGGTGATGTGGAATTTCTCCTTCAGATTTGATTTTCTAAGGTGAGGATGTGTAAAAGGAAAATTTGTGTAAGGGGTGCAAATTTGCTCCTATACACATCTATCAAAATATAAGATATTTATAAATAAAGTGATTTGTATCATCCTATAAAGTTTTTTTATCTTTTCTTTAGGTCCTTGTTTATAATGAACTAAATTTGTTAATGTAACTTGAGGATGAATGTTCGCTTGAAAGTGTTATAGGAAATCACTAACAAGTTATGTAAAGGAGATAATAGAGTTGTTTGGTAATGATCATGAAAAGGGGTTCACCAAATGATAGTAAATAACCCTATTCTTCACTATTTCATTCAAGAAATGAGATACAAACAATGAGATGACTTATAGATAACAAATTTCTACAATCCATGTAGATTTTTCTATGAATTTTTTTGGCTTAGATTGTGTTTGTAATTTTTGCACCAACGTTTTGGATCACACTATGTGATCCATCATCAGGAAATTAGAGAGCATAAGGAGTAAAATGAATAATTACAAACCAAGAATTGATTAAAAAGGAAAAGAGGGGGTGAGAAAGGATGGCACACGAACCAAGGAAATGAGAAAAAAGTACACAAGAACAAGATATTAAAAGCATATTCATATTTGTGAGTGGAAGGGTGGGCCCCCTCGGTTCCGACTCTCCTTCACCCACTCGCATGGCAGGGTGTTTTGGAAGAAGATATAGTGGGGAGTGCATGGACACTGGGGTGTTGATGGGGGTGTGAAGGGTGTCAGCCATGTGATATGGCCACATCACTTCCTTTTTCCTTGCAACAGCCCAAGCTATATGGGTTGGATGGTCATCAGAAATAGGTCTGAGTCAGCTCCAAAAAGGGAGCCCCAAGGAGGTGGCCACCATTTTAGTGATACGTGATGGCCCTACCAAATGGTGAGGCATGAAGAGTACGAAGTTTATGGTAGATCATGCAAATCGGCTTGGTGGCAACCGGTCTTTATTACGAGGTGATGCCTGGATTAAAGCCTATTTTTTGGAGGACGAAAACCACATGCAAGGACGGATTGCCTTGCATCATCATGATTCCTCGTGCGTGAGTCTGGGATTGGCCTTGTTGATTACAAGCTCTATTAATGTTGGTGGATGGTGGCAGTTCATTTGTGTGCTTTTCAAATTTTGTTTTTGTTGGTTGTCTTTGTGCAAGAGGATTTTTGGCTAGGGTGGCGATAATGGAAAAACTGAGCCATTCAAAGTTCATCATTTCAGTCTCAGTGGAGGGGTTGGAATGTTTCAGCGTGGACACTCTCGTTTCTTTAGTGGTGATGGAGAGGCAAGCAACATTCATGGAAATCACTGACCAATGGCTTAAGCGCATTCTGCTCATGGGTGATTCCTTGGTCTTAGTAGCAGTCAAAATGGTTTTAGGAAAGGGTCACTTGGCCAGAAAGGAGTTTGCAAGGGATAATGTTTACATATCCTCACAATTCTTGGCTGTTATTCTAGACATTGCAGTGTCCAAGGTGGATGCTAGAGAATTGATGGTGAATTTATTCTATGGTGACTTGTTGGGTGGTCTAGAGGAGACTTTGAAAGTAGCCTTCATGGGCAAAGGCATTTCACGTCCCTCTGAGTTGGAGCTCCTATGGAAGACAGATGAAGCAGTGAAGGTCTACCCATTTCTCTTAGATTTAAAGGGGATTGAGCTTATGAGGCATAGGATGGTCTTGGCAATGGCTATTGAATTTTTGAAGTGAAAGATAGGGATGGTGGTGGAGGAGGGCTTGGATTGGGTTGAAGATTTCTCTACGTTTGTAGATTTGAACGGGTTCCTTTGAGGTTCGGCCTCTGTGTCTGATAGTTTCTAGTTTTTTGGCTATAAT
This sequence comes from Sequoia sempervirens, assembly GCA_007258455.2. Taxonomy (NCBI): domain Eukaryota; kingdom Viridiplantae; phylum Streptophyta; class Pinopsida; order Cupressales; family Cupressaceae; genus Sequoia; species Sequoia sempervirens. The sequence goes on along the minus strand of VDFB02063810.1, from coordinate 8,891 downwards.
TATGGCGCTAGATTTTGTAGTGGGCAGGGTGACTGTCAATTTTTCTCTGGTTGTGGAGCATTTCCTGGGGTGGTAGGGTTTAGTTTTTCTAGTGGTTTGGTGGATATTCCCTGCATAGCAAACGATATGTAATATTTTCTTCTATATTAATAAAATATAAAAACCTTATGTATCAAAAAAAAAAAGACATATTCAAATAAAATAAAATAAATATGATAAGCAAGCAAGTAAAATGTTAATATTGGGTTAAGCCACAATAGTGGTTTACAAATTTTTTGAGAAAGGAAATTTGATTTTTTTGTGTTTCCACAATGTCAAGGGGTTTGGTCGAACTCTATGGTTTGGGCAAACTAGATTGGGTGTTCGACTGAACCTCCAAGCATATGAATAAAAAAAAATATTTTATAGGGTTCGCTCGAATGGGTGTTCAACTGAACCCCTTGAAATAGGGCATAAAAAATAAAAAGAAACTGTCACTGTCGCATTATGCATTTTTTGTGTTCAAACTGTGTATGCAGTGAATGGCGAACCCGAACATGAATGTAGCGAACTGGACGGGAAAAACATGCATCAACCCAACCTCCATAGCCACAATTCATCAACTCATAGTTCATCAACTTGACCTCCATAGCTCACAAGTTGGTTAACTTCAAATTTCATAGACTTCAAAATGCATTTGTTTGATAAAATTTTAAACCCTAAATGTGAAATGTGAAATGTTTCAAATTTGTAGATTTCAAACTGCATTTCTTTGTTTGAAATTGCATTTCCTTGAAAGTTTCTAAAGCCTTTTCACCAAACACTATTTCTATCATGCTTTTATGAATGTTCATACCCTATTCCAAAGCTCCAATTTTGGCACAAGCAGGGAGTGTTGAATAAATGGCATTGTAGTTGCTTGAAAGAATTTACAAACCCATTTCTAGACTCTGTCAAAAAATTAACATGCCTTGTCTATGCTTCCATGTTTTGCATAAATTTCTACCAGGGCACCTCCAATTGCATTCACTTTAATGTTTCTAAAGCCTTACTTGAACATAAAACAAATTTATTTGAGGCATTATATCAAACAATTCATGGTAATTTTTTTTGGTTATATTTGTTATTAAAATTATTGTTGATAACCATATATCTTTATAATTTTGTATAGGATGGATTATTTTGTTCAACCCACAATAATGAATTATTGGTAAATAAAAATGTGAACAATAATAGTGACTATTTCCCTCATTGAGGTTGATAAGTTATGCTAATGATTGTGGTATGAAAGTATAAATAAGAATATGATCCCTAATTGGTAAGATTTATTAATGCACAACCTCTCTAATGAGTATAATTTTTTGAGGGATTTGAAACAATTAATCTAGAACCATTGATTAGAGCTAAACATATTATATTACACTCTAACAAAACTTCAATTGGAACTTAGGTAATCTAGACTATTTATAAAAATGGGGAATTATAGTTATTCCCCTACAAGTTTTTATATTGGTAAATCCTTACAATGAGGGTTAAGGTTATTAATATGAAATTATAAATTGGTAAAAGGTATAAAGTGGTAATCAATTAGAATTAAAATGCAAACATTGGTGAAGGTTTATCTAATTATTTTTTATATATAGGACCTTTAGAAAAATGGGCCTGATTCATGGTGGATATGACACCAACAAAGAAAGCTATGGAGCATGGTGATAATGATGTGAAAATGTCATACCTAAAGCTATGAAGTAGAATTAATATATTTTATATCTTAAAATCTTAATATAATTAGGTGCTTTTTACTATTTTGTATCACCTTAGATAGTTTAGAAATTCAACTTAAAATCTAAATCCTTGTTAAAAGAGGTAGTGTTGAGTTGTGTACATGTCCCAAAGATAGTTTATAAATGATACCATTCTAAAATTATAACTTAGGGTGCATACAATGGAAACTTGGATAAAATTCTTCATATTTTTCCTTTGAGTCTTATGACATTACTCCAAAAATGGTCGGTTCTAAATGTATGAATCAAATAATAAATTTAGAGGAAAGAAACTAGATTGTTTGAATGAAATGTATAATAAAATAGTTCTATTAGGATTAGAAGGAATGAAGGTATTATTAAATTTTCTATTTTACAACTCAAAAGAAAATAAAGAAAAGGGTGTGCCTTGTTTTTTGTTAATTTTTATTTAATAAAAGTAAATGAGAACCATTCAAATGAAAATAAACCTCCATTACAAAATTCTTAGGATGTCTTTCCTAGAATGAACTCCTCATGTTTCCTCCTAAATGGGTGTTTTATTTTTTAATAGAGTTCATGCATGAATTAGCCCCTATATTTAGAGATCCCTATCAAACAAACACTTCATATTTGCATGAATTAAAGGATTGAACCTAAATGACATTTTAAAGAAAGGATTTATATGTTCTAGTGTCTTGTCATGGGATACTCCAACTATTTTTATGAAAAAGAAAGATAAGACACTTTTCCAAGTTGTCTTGATTATGTATGTTCAATAAATAAACAATTAACATTAATATCCACCACCTAAAATAGATGACTTATTTTACTAATTTAGAGGGGTGGCCATATTTTAAAAAATAGGTCTAATATTCAATTACAATTAGCAAAGAATAAAGGAGGAATACATTCATAAAACTACATTTAGAACTAGGTATAGGACATCAAAATTATATGTTTGAGGGCAATGCATATAAGACACCCATATACAAAATAGTACAAAAGAAAGAGAAAAAATGTAAAGAATGTGTGCTTGTAATATGTACTTGAGAACATTAAAATTTTGAAATTAAACATAAAGAATAATAGGATTTATAAATTAAATACACGAGGCTATTATATAATATCAAAAAAGACTATTTAAAAGTTTAAATTATTTATATTTTAATTTGGTAAATACTTTTGATTTGGTTATGAAATGAAATAGAAATTTGAAAGAGGGCCCCACCCTTTTTACAAAAAAGACCGTAAAGAGACAAAAATGATCAGTCATATTGGCATGGAAAAATAACAAGAAAAATATAGTTGTAAGTTAGAAAAATAACATTAAGTTAGAAATACTCCACCAATAGTGGCAATGTATCTAATAAAGAGGGTTGTTTTCCCAAAAACATTAGTAGATCTATCATTTCACAACTTGAATCCAAAATTCTTCAGGAACTATATCTTATTTTCAACCTTATCCTTTTCCATGAATGAACCTAGTTCCTTTATTAGGTTTCCATCTTTAGTTTCCAAACTTCGGACCAAAGGAATTAAAAAGGGTTCCTATAATCTTCTAAACTTGAACCTTCTTCATATTTTTTAAGTATTAGAATGAATACCAAGGAATTGAATGTTGCAATTCAAGAGAATGGTAGAAATGAACTCCAACTAATCCATCTGTAACATGATTCTTGTCTCTACCAATCTCCTCTAAATTTCTCTTGACAAGACCTTCTAAATTAGTCATGTCTATAAGAGGACCAATCACCCCTCGATTATGCTCAAAGGGAGTCTCAACCAAATCCTAAGGTAAACAAGGCTCCATCTCATCCTTATGCAGTTTGTTCAACCTTGCCTTCCTCTAAAATTCCTAAACCTATAAAATACATAGCTATCTACACATGACAACATGGTGAAAACACAAGAAAATCATATAGCATGACATGTTGAACCCAAATAACCAAATTAAAAAATAATTTAATCTATAAGTATAAATAGTTTGATGGTAGAAACTTTATACATATAAAAATATGATAAATGTGTGATTATTTTTCTTTCCACTCTATAAATTTTTGATGTGCTTGGCTATATAGTTGAGATGATTCACTCATAATGTAATGATAAAAATTTAGTATGTATGAAAGAAATATTTTCGAGACATCAAACTACCATTCTACATAACTCTCACATGGAAATAAGAATATTATTTTATTTTAACTAAAGAAATTGTGTGTACTCTATCTTGAAAATTACTAATTAATTTTGAATTATATACTTACAATTTAAAATAGGCATCACTAACAACATGGAATAGTAGGATAATTAATGAAATAAAATATAACATATTAAGAAAATTCCTAGTTTTGAACTCTACATTTGAGAATTTGACTAAGACAACTTTGTATGAGAATTCAGATAATGAATAATATATATATATATTCAATTCTAACATTAGAAGTAATGCTAAACCATATTGTAATCCGCACTAAAACTAACAATGAAGATTGGAACAAACTAAGAATTACCTGCTAGCATTCACTAGAAACCCATAACCATGGTATAATTTAAATAAAGTTCATGTGTTATATATCATGCCTTTGAGGGGTCCATAAGTACCATGAGCCTTTTGAAATACTTCTCCATCTAAATGCATCCATTCCAAGACAATTGGGAGGTGGGTATCCCAAGTTCCTTAATTTCTTGTAGGAATTTAATCAAGAGTAGGACATTGTGACTTTGGCATGTAAATTTAAATCTAAATGCGCATCCAAACAATACAAATTCAATAACTAGAGACTTCAATTCAAGAAATTGCTTTTACCATATATGACCTTCATTAAAACTTCTGAAGATGTCATTCCCATAAACCTGATAGCAAAGTTAAGTTGTAACTGCAAAATGACATGATTATCTTTTCTGAGCCTCATATTTGCATAAATCCCTCAAAGAAATTTTTAACTAATTTTAAACACTCAAAAAAATACATATATATGAATATATACTTCATTTATAAATTCTTGGAATATATCAATCTGTCACAATTAAATTCTTAGACATCATGCATAATATTTTTGATGTATTCACAAAGCCACCTAGGGTCTCATAAAACTTGAGTAGGTGAATACCAATATGCATATCTAATGGTGGGGTAAATGGAGGGGGATTAGGAGTAAGTTCATATATATCTATTACTTATTTTGCAATCCAATATAATGGTTGGAGAGGTTGCATTTGAATAGGAGTGAAGATAAGGTCTATTAAAATATGACTCACAATCTTCTCTATTCTTAGGATTTTGGAGTTTATCAAATAATCCTTTGTCAATCTCAGTCAATCTTTGCTTCAACTTTCAAATCATCCACGCAATCCTCCCTGAAATATTCAATATGTGAAACATAATTATGAGGAAGATACAAATAATCCTTATAGCTTTTTGTAACAAAGGATAATATGGTTCTATAATTTTAAAGTATTTCCAATTTTGAAATCTAAATACCATCAATAATCTTTTTAATCGAGCAATAATCATAATTTTAAGGCAAACATAAATTACTTGAATCTTTTTACGGTCTAGATCATTAGATTCTACTTACTCTAGCTTAAATTTAAAAACAACAAAAAAAATCCACAAAACGAATTTCGAAGACATAATAAATTATTGCAATATTATTTAAAAATATAATTGTAATGAACATGTTATAGTAATAAATATTCAAATTTTAAATCTATGAAAATATATAACCAAATGATCCTTAGTTTTCATATATCATTTGTGATGAGAATGTTGAATATTATAATTTTTTAGGCCAATCTTTAGGCTCTAATTCACCATTGTTAAAATGATCCTTAGTTTATTCATTGGTTTTTTCATGACTATAATTTTTTTCAATTTCTATTAAACCAAACTCAAAATAATGGTATAGATTAAGATTCCTGTCTTTATCCTACATTTGGGTCATGTTTGATTCTAGATTTATTATCATAATTAGAAGTTGTATAAATTGTTAAATTATATATTTTTTAACATATATAAAATGTATGGTTGGATTAGTGAGATATTTATAACAAGTACATGCAATATGAAGTCAAACTTTATTAGATTTTATTCTTAATAAATTAGTTTTAACGATTCAATTTATAGCTTTATGCAATCTATAAGTTTAAATAGTTTGATGGTATCTAAACTTTATACATATAAAAATATGATAAATGTGTGATTATTTTGCTTTCCAATCTATAATTTTTTGATGTTGTTGGCTATATAATTGAGATGATTCACTCATAATGTAATGATAAAATTCAACCTCATATGGAGTATTTTATATTATCTTCCATTAAATTCATCCTCTTTATGAGATTCTTATGGAATATTGATATTCTAGTGTGAATTCTTAATTTTAGACATATCTTAACTAGATAAATTTAGGTTCAATGAAGGAAATAGAACTTTTTTTTCACTTACATAATCCTATTTTGAAGTTCATTTATGTTAATAACTATTAAATTAGATATTTTTATCCCCAATTATTTTCAAATAATTTTACACTAATCTTTGTTTTCTTATTCTTTCTTTCATTGTTTCATTTAAAATTTGAACCATTTAAGGATACTATGTTATAGATTATAGTTGTCTTCCAATTCTTTTTAAATTGTTCAACCCTCTCATGGTCTAAATAACTTTACATTCAACAACCATGTCTAAAGTACATTATATACCCAACCTCTTCCCCTATTTAACACACTCATAAACCTTGTTACTAATCTCATTCGAAGAGGTGGAACAACCAATCTTAGAGGGATCCTCATCCATAGGAGAGAGAAGGGAGCCATCAATCTAGGCTCTAGTAGTATTCTAAAAATAGTAGAACTAGAAGCTAGAATCCTAACAATGATAGCCAAGTTGGATAATACACAAGTTTTCCTTTTCAAGGGATTGGGGAACACTTATTGGATGGGTATTATTTCCCCTTCACCACATTTTGATTAGGATTAAGAATTGAAATAATAAAATTCTCAAATTGGTATAAGAAAAAAATAAGCCCTTAGTGGAGGGGAGCTCATTTTTTTCTCATGTGCAACTCTAATAATAGATTTCTTAAATTACATGAGTAAATGAAAAGGGAAGCTAACAAGTCACATGCATCTAAGATTATTAATACAATAAAAGTTATAGGATAAAAAACATTTATAGTTTCTTTCTAGGATGAAATAAATAATCAAGTAGAAACATTTATATACTTGTGAGGAAATCATCTATATTTTCCTTCCTCTTGTATTTACTTTCTTTATGAGACTTCAAGCCCTTCATGGATAAACCACTTGTAGTAGCTCAATACCTTCCTCAATGGATTTAAAGGTTAACCTTCTTACTTTTTAACCAAAATTTTAATAACATTCAATTTTGTGTAATTTATGTCCACTATTATCATTTCAATTCAAAATAATGTAAGAAATTTATATATTTATTTAAAAATTAAAAAATCTTAAAATAATAGTTTTAAATTAATTGAAAACATGGTTGGACCCCTCTAATTTTGTGGAACTATTTCTTAAAAGCTATTTTAGTTGAATTTTATATAATAGGCAAAGGAAGCCACATATGGCATTAAGACCTTCCTTGATGGTCTTTAAGTTAGGAAATTTTTAATTTCATTCATAGGTCTTGAGATATTTTAAACAAAAGTTGTGTTTAGAAAATGGTATTTGGTACAAACTCCCAAAAAAATTAATGCTATATGTTTATGCTATTAACACATGAAATTTTGGGCCTTAAAATAGCCACATCATCCCCATATTTTAATAAAAATGAGACATTGAGGCTTTATGTCACTTATAATAGATTTACAATTAGTTGATATAGCTGCATTTAGATCAATCGATATATCCTAATTTCTATCAAATCATAGGGTGTCAATTTCAATAATTACACAATTCAAAGCACATACAATTTTTCATTTGCTAGTAGAGGGAACTATCTTATTATGCCATTAAAATAAAATATAGGTCCTCAATACTTTTCATATTTATTTTCCATCATTACATTGAACCTTTTAAGGGACATCTTCATATGTCTCATTTTCTTCTCTTATTTGTGCCTTCAATAATGACTAGATTGATTTTACATGACCACCAATGTTAAGTAATGATGCTTTGTGTGCAATCTAGTAATTTGAATTTTAGAATAGTAATGATGCTTTGTGTGCAATCTAGTAATTTGAATTTTAGAATTGTTTTAGATTATGTTTTGTGTGCAATCTAGTAATTTGAATGTTTTGAAATTATTATAAACTATGATAGATGTTGAATGTTTTTTTGTTAATGGTATGAAAATATTATTGATGAGTAGATGAATTATTACAACAGTTTTAGATTTGTATTCCCTTTATCTAGATATATTATTTACCAAGTTCTCATTGCTCTTTTAGGTGTACATACATATATATAACATGGAAAATGTAGATCATGTTCCACCTCCAAATTCTTGGTTTGCAAATACCACTAATGAGATTAAAAAATTGAGAGACTCATTAGCACAAGGTGCAAACCCAGGGATATATTCTGAACCATGCATGTCAATATTACATAGTTTAGAAAAACTAAGAGATGAACTTGAGAGGACTGGTGCATTTTCCTCAGATATAGTAGATGTTATTCTTTCCCACATGCAGGAAGAAGTACATGGTGATGTTCCCCTTAAACAAATATAGGATAGTGTGACCAAAGAAATGATAAAAAAAACACTTGTTTTCCTTTTTATCAAAATGTACGTAAGGTTAGGGGATACCACGTCACTAGATGTGTCGATCGTGCTATGGTTGAATTGATCTACCCATGATTTCTCATAGCACATGATCAATACCCAAACAATGACTAGATTCCATTATATTTTGTTCAACAGTTGTAAGTTGAGGTCCATTTGGGCCTCAAAGTTAACTGCCTAGACATTCCACCATATGTTGGTCAGGGGCATGGTAGGATAGCCGATAGGCCCACCTATCATCGAGCAGATAGACCAGCCCTAGTGTTTAGGGCATTGGTTGGTGAGAGGTCTTCTGCTCTCACCCCAGCTCTAGCCCCCATAGTAGATGAGGTTGTCGTTGCATCCCAAAAGGAAGCAATTGACACTATAGGTGACATTGTGGCTGCCACCACTAGGATATCTGATGATCATGTAGGTCAGTA
>VDFB02063809.1:0-17349 GCA_007258455.2 Sequoia sempervirens | reverse complement strand
TTTTCCAGCGCTACTACATGCAAACTGACTTCTCGAGATGTAGGAGCGTTGATTTTCAGCTCTCCTACACAAAAAATATTTTTTCACTATAACACTTAGAATTCACTCCATTTGTTCTCCCAACTTCATTTCATCGCCAATGCTCTATTTTCCATGCTCTATAGCTCGTTTGCACTTGGTCCAAATTTCCTGCTTGCTTCACACTTTCCAATAATGCATTTTCTTCTAACATCTACTAATCCACTATTCTTGCAGTTCCTCTCAAGCTCTCGTCAGGTGATCCAAGAAAGTGACATCCCTTGATCTTTGGTATTTTTAGATGACAGCAAAAAAGCCTCTGTCATCTTCTAAGAAGGAGGGAAAAATGAAGTACAAATATCAAGGTGTATTTCAACCTATTGTTGTGCTCTCCAAAGTGGATGAAATCAAAGACACTGAAGTTGACCATCAAGACTTGGAAGATTTTGTAAAAAGAACTAAGATAAAAAAATTAGAGGAAAATTTGAGATCTACATTCCCAACTGCTGCTCATTACACAAAGTTTGTTCTCCAAGTTGCATCTCATTACATCTGAGATGATAGAAGTGTGAGAAATTCCTTGGGGAAAATCATGATGAGATTAGATCCTGAATTCTTTGAGATTATTTTCTAGATTCCACACATGGAACAATATACACAAATCTTAATTCAACAAGCACATGAGGTATATGATAAAGATCCCAATAAATCTAAAACAATGATTAACACTCAATGGTTGAAATATCCAAGGCCTACTATCTCAAGATGGCCTAAAGGGCTTCCTCAAAGTGACTTCAAAGAGGATGTTAGGGATATGATTACTCTCCTGAGTAGGGTTAAAGGATTGCCTGTTATCTAGTGAATGGAATTGAGGAGTTCTGAAGTAAGCTCCTTGATGATGATCATATTGTCCCTCGGTTAGTGAGATTGTTCAAATATTCAAGGAAGTTGTCATGAAGCAAGTGGAAGATGAAGGTTTTTCAAAGACTTCCATGCATGCCATATGTGATGTATGGATTTCACTTTACTATCTCAAGACACATCTAGATAGATGCAAGAAAATTTGCTCATCTGCAAGAAGATCAATCACAAGAGTTCACACCATTGTGGATTATACAGTTGGTCTAGATGAGGCATCCATACTGGAGACAAAGAAGAAATATGAAGACTTTCGTACCCAATGCAAGGAACCATAAAGACTTATTGTATCTCCAGTGTTAGATAGTTTTATGCTTTCATTTATGAATTTTGTAAATAGTTCTCGACATCTTACATTTCATTATCCAAGATGTAATTACATGTAAAAACAAAGATGTTTTCCTATAATGATGGACAACATTTTTGAATAAGTTGACTTGTTAGGTGATATTTTCCTAGATTTTCTCACCTAATTTTCCTAGATTCACTCATTTTATTTTCCTAAATTTTCTCTCCTCTCTCATCTATCTCCTCTCTCATCTATAAGTAAGAGAGGATTCTATTGTAATTGTTACCTTTTATCTTTTGCAACGAAGTGTTGCCCATTTGAGAAGAAAATACATGAAACTTTGTGTTCATCTTTGTGAATCTATTTTGATCAATAAATAAGTGAAGTTGCATACCAAAATTTGTTTTGGGAACAAATTATCTTATGGCTTGATCGAATTGGTAGTGATTAGTAACTAAGATCTAAAGGGCTTTGATTAAATCCGTGTAAACTTTGAGTTACACTCTTTACTTAAATTTGTGATATTGATTGAATACTATTGGTGAATTCTCTACAAGACTTTGTGCTTGCGTTTATTTATGTTGTTTGTGGAATTTTTGTGAAGTATCTAGAAGAATGTGTGCTTCTAATACAATACCAGTTACATATCTTAAAGGATTCATTGGTGAAAGCTATGAAACGATTGTGTGCCTTCGTGAGTTTTTCTTGTTTTATCATTTATTGTTATCATGTTGGTATTCCTAGGCTTTGCTTTGACAAGATAGAAATATTGGAATTACTGCTTTTTTTTTTAGTTTGAAGTTGTATTGAATTAGGAACTTAAAATCATGAAGCATTGTAAAACATATTCTCTAAAAAGAGAGAGAATTATGAATGTGACACACCCCCATATCTTAATTGTAGTGTACATTATTGTGAATACTTAATTAGTTTTACTTAGTTTCAGTAAGTAGTGAGAAGGGCACCTCCCCTTTCTGAGAGGAGTGATTGTATCTCACACAGTTGTGGCTAAAATAAGGTTTTGTAATCTGTTAAAAGGGATTACATAATGTTCACCCAATAGTTTTTTGGTGACTTTGCTAGGGAACGACACACTCAATTGAAGCCTCATGCTTTTGATTGAAGTGAATAAGTTTTCTAGTATCTTATTGTGATCTTGTGTATTGTTATTTTTAATATCTCTCTTGTTTCCATCTACATGCTGGTTGGTATAAGATATACATGAGGTTTGAGGGCTCAAGGAGTGGTGGATCCATTTTTTGAATCTTTGCAACATAACATCCTTCCTGCTCATCTGCGAACAAGGTCACCATTGCAGCGCATTGCAAGTTATCCTCCACTAAGACTACGATCTCCTATTTCGAGTGAGTCTTATGTTTTCCATAGAGTTCCAGTTCAAGTACCTGTTGGTCAACATATCATGGTTGCACCACCTACAGGACCTTGGGGAAATACTTTTAGTCCCCTCAGTTTGGCAACACCTCTGCATGACCTTCCACATGTCTCAAGAAAGCATATTTTGAAGTTTCTAGGTGACGACAAACAACATCCTGATGAACACATTACTGCCTTTTACATTGTTTGTGGTGTTCTTGGCATGGAACATGAAGACGTTTCTATGAGACTATTCATCGAATTTCTCCAAGGAGTTTCTATTGAATGGTTTTATACTCTTCCAGCTACTTTAGTCACTAATTGGAACACTCTTCACACCAAGTTTGAAGAAAGGTTCAAACCTACTAAAGATGCACACGCCTTATTGGCGTAGCTTACAACCATGTAGAAAGAGGCCCATGAACCCATGTTTAAGTTCATGGATAAGTTTAATAAGCTAGTGAAAAGAATCCCAAATGAGGCAAGACCAAAAAATCATAATTTAAAGTGTTTCTTCATCAATACGCAACTCCCTAAAGTGAGTTTTTCTTGCATAGGGAAGTTCTCGCCAATGTTGAGGTAGCTCAACAATTAGTTACCAGTCTTGAAGATGACATGATCCTTGCTGGAGAAATAAGGATGAATACCAACAACAACAAGAAGATGCAAGCATCAGGATCTTCAACTTCTAATGCTAATGCTTCTAATGCTAATTCTAATTTTGCTGATCCCATGGTTCAAAGGTTGGCAAATGAAATCTTGGCTTTGAAAAAGAAAGTTTCCAACAACAATACTTATACGGATGTTCCAAGAAGGAATTTTCCTAACTATGCTGGAAATAGAAATCAAAATCCTCTTCCAACGCCACAAGGAAGACTCACACTTGAAGCTCCACCTACTAATACTGCAGTGGGATACTATGAGGCTGAACAAGATGAATATGCACAACCGGATTATCCCACTGAAGAAAATGCAATATTTTTAAAGATGAGGAAATGGAATCAATTGGCAACTCCAATATTGGCTATTTGCAAATGGAAAATGAATTTGATGATGAGGACTTAGTGATAGATGCATATGCTATCTTTACGTGGCAACAGAAACATTAACTTGATCAAACTCAATCTACTGCTCCACTAACGAAGGAGAAGCCGCTAGTTACCATTAAAAAAAGAGGGTCCCCTTTGCCTTGGCAACCGAAAAATGCAACAAATAAACAAGTGCTCCCCATCTTCCTCTGTTAGTTCTTGCTGTTCCAAAATACAATCTCCAAGTTCCTAAGTCTAGTGTACCTTTTGTTAAACCTATCAGTGAAGTTACCACATCCACTTTACAAAATTATTTCCAAGCTTTTGACATCATTTATCATGCCAAGAAAATAAAGATCCAAATGTCAGAAGCTGAATACCTCAAAGAAAATCTTGACCAATTTGACAGGCTTATCAAGTTCATAAAGGATAAAGGAATTACTCCAAGTAAGGATTCATCTCCTGATATTCCTGCTACCTCAAAGCCCAAGACACCACAAAATAACCTTATTTCTACTCCTCCAGCTACCTCTGGATGTATTGATCCATTCTTTTTTCTTTACTTGTTAATGGCTTTAAGTTAAGCAATTATGTCATAGATTCTGGTGCATTAGACAATGTGATGCAACCAAGGTAGCTATTTCCTTGGGTTTGGATCTAACAAAAAAATTTAGCCATTTTTTTCTCCATGGAGAACAAGAAAGTAACTCTAATTGGACAGATCAAAGATACACAATACACATGTGCCAACATCTTATGGAATTCTCCTTGGACATAATTTTTGTAAAGACATTGGAGGTGAGCTAAACATGGACATGTTTGAAGCCAAGATACATGTGAAAGGCATAATGCATAAATTGATTCTTGAAAGAGAGTCAAAATTCTCAGTGACACAATCCGATGATCCAAGGGCTCAAATTTTGTTTGAGTCTTCAGGTGTTGGGACATATTATTTGCAAACAGAAGAAGTTGTTGAATCTTCAACAAGACATGAGTTGGAGAGTGTCGATTCTTCTTCAACAAATGAGTCATCATCAGATAATTTATCAATCTCAAATCATGAAGCTTCGTCAAATGATGAAGCTACAAATTTTAATATTGTCAGTCTTGGTGATCCAAATGGTGTTTGGCTATTTGAGTTCGATGGCAATTGGTCTTCCACCGGTTCTAGAGAGGGAATTATTTTTTATTTCCCCCAAAGGGAAAATTTTACCTTTCTCCTTCAAATTACAGCTTGATAACACTAATACACTGTTGAATATGAAGCTTTGTTATTAGGAATGCAAGTTGCATGCAAGAAAGGTATCAAAAATCTTCATGCACAAAGTGATGTTGAGTTGATAGTTTTTCAAGTAAGGAATTTGTATCAAACAAAAAATGATAGACTTAGGCATTATCGCAATCTTGTTTGGGATTGCATTGAAGAATTTGATGCTTTTGATATATTTGTAGTTTCAAGGGAATACAATGGAAGGGCTAATTATTTAGCAATCTTAGCCATGCTCTTGATACCACATAAAGATTTTCATGGTTCTACCTATATCATTGAGTTGGTCTTCTACCCGAGTGTTCCTGACAATTCAGATAACTGGTAGATTTTCAATGACGATAATCAAATTGTTTCCTTTTTGGAGAAGGTAGAAAATTTTGATGAGTTGTACTTTGAAGGAAGTGATTCTCCACATCGAGAATTTGTTTCTGATATGGATCCAGTTACAGGCAAAGAGTTCCTACAACTCAAAGGGAATAAAATTCCTAAAGGGTTGGTATCCCTTGAGAAACTTTTTGATAAGCATGATTGATATGTCAAGAAACAACTCTCGAATTCAAATTCATCTAATGAAGTTGAATAGATTAACTTAGAAACTAAAGTAGATCCTAAGATGGTAAACATTGGTAAGTGTTGCACAATTGAAGAAAGAAAGTAGTTTGCTAAGTTGTTACAAGAATATATGGATGTCTTGGCATATTCACATGAAGATCTAAAATCTTTCTGACCAAAAGAGGTGCAACATGATATTCCACTTAAGATTGGAGCATTTCCTTATAAACAAAAGCAAAGGCAATATAACCCAAAGATTTCTAGAATGATCCTTATGGAGGTTCAAAATATGTTGAATGCCCGAATTATATTCCTTATCCATCATTCAACATGGATAGCAAATATTTTTCTTGTTCGTAAGAAGAATGGTGAGATCCGTATCTATGTGGATTTCCAAATTTGAATCAAATATTGCTCAAAGATAATTATCCTCTTCCAATAATGGATTAGGTTCTTCAAACTGTGACCAGATCTGAAATGCTCTCCATGTTGGATGGATTTTCTAGCTACAATTAGATTGAATTCAATTCAAGTGATCAGCACAAGAAAATTTTTACAATGCCATGGGGTACCTTTGCATATTACAAAATGCCTTTTGCTCTTATCAATGTTGGTGCCACGTTTCAATGAGCTATGGACTTAGATTTTCGTGATGCAGTAGGTAAGTTCGTTGTGGTATATCTTGATGACCTTATGGTTTTTTCTAAGAAACATCATGAACATTTCTATCATCTGAAGTAAATCCTAAAGAGATGTCGACAACATGGTATCTCCTTGAATCCCAAGAAGTTAATTTTTGGTGTTACAAAAAGTAAGCTTCTTGGTCACATGGTGTCCACAAAAGGCATCAAGATTGATTCATAAAGAATCAAAAGTATTAAATCACTTACTTTTCCATCGAGTAAGAAAGTTGTTCATTCTTTCTCTAGAAAGGTGAATTTTCTGAGAAGATTCCTTCCATATTTTGCAGAAAAGACTCGTCATATTGTTAATATGATGAAAGGTACTACCACTTTTCATTGGAAGACAGAAGGAAAAGTTGTGTTCAATGATATCAAAGAGGATATTGCTCATGCGTCAATGTTAGTCTGCCCAAACTACACAAAGGAATTCATCATGTATAGTTATGCTTATGACCATACACTTTCGGCAATTATGGTGCAAGAAAACAGTGAGAGTTTTTAATCCCCGATTGCATTCATGAGCTATCCTCTAAAAAATTATGAACTAAAATATTCCCAAATGGAAAAAAATTCTTTTTTTGTGGTTAAGGCAGTAAAGCATTTATGGCTTTACATCCTTAATAGCCATGTCAAAGTCTTGGTTTCAGATTCAACCATTAAGTCTATCTTGACGTGACAGGAGTTTGGGACAAAAAGAGGCAGTTGGATTGCCAAGATTCAAGAATATGACATGGAAATCAAGCCTACCAAACTGATATGTGGGTGAGGTTTGTGTCAGCTCATTGCTGAAGTGGAGAAGTTTCAGAGAATAAGGAGGTAGATCCAAGTGAACTTCCAATGGTGTTATTCGTCAGTACTACTAATGAGTGGTATTCCAACATTTCCCATTTTATCAATTATGGGGATATCTTGATCATTTGAATCTAAAGGAGAAAATGACCATCAAACCAAAGTCAAGAAATTTTGTCTTATGGGACAATGGTTTGTACAAGCATGCATTGGATGGAACTTTCTTACGATGTGTTGATGAAGAACAACAAGAAAGATTGTTGAAGTCATATCATGACTTAGCACATGGAGGACACTTTTTAGCACTAGTCACCACTCACAAGATCCTAAGAGAAAATTATTAATGGCCTACACTCTTTTAGGATATGTACTCTTGGGTGTGCAAATACGAGCTATGTTAGCAGTTTGTAGGTAAACTAAAGTTGGTAGCTTTTCCTTTAAAACTAGTTGTCATCAAAGAACCCTTTTAGCACTGGGGAATTAATTTCATCGGCATGGTAAATCCACCTTCAAGTGTGGGACACACGTATGTCCTAACTGCAACTGACTACTTCACTAAGTGGGTGGAGGCAATTCCAGTTAAGCATGCTACTTCTGAAGTTGTATGTAGTTCCTTGAAGGAAAATATCATTTCCAAGTTCGGGGTGCCAATGACAATGCTTCTGCCTTCTTGTCAAGCAAGATAACTGAGTTTTGTTTTGATCATGGCATAACATTGTCTCATTCATTTGACTATTACCCGCAAGGTAATGGCCAGGAAAAATATAGCAATAAAAAGTTGGTAACTATCATCCACAAGCTGGTGGATGAAAATCAACATTTGTGGCACAAAGCTTTGCATAATTCTTTGTGGGTAGATAGGATAACTACAAAGTGCACAATTGGAATGTCTCCTTTTCAACTCTTGTATGGGTTGAATGTTGAAATCCCAATCACATTAGAACTTCCCACTCTCAAATTGGCTAAGGTCATTGAAGATGAGACTTTTAACAGTTATGTTGATAAGCGGATAATATATCTCTCTGAATTGGAGGAACAATGAGTTTAGGTGGCCAATCATGTCATGGAGCATCAAGAACAAGGTAAAAATATTTTTTGACAAGAAATCCAAGTCTTGTGAATTTCAAGTTGGTGATCTCGTTCTCTTGTGGGGCAAGCGAAGAGAGCCAAAAGGTATGCAAGGAAAGTTTGATTCACTATGGATGGGGCCTTTCAAAATTAATCAGGTACATGGTGAAAATAGCTTTCTCTTGGTATACAAATATGGGACACTATTTTCTCTTCATCACAGTGGGAAACATCTAAAGCTCTTAACAATGAGGTAACAAAAATGTTCGATGTAAATATTTTATAGTCCCTGCATCTTTTTGTTTTCTAAGTCTTTTCAAGTATTCTTATTTTTGTCGCTTGACTCTATGCCCAATGGATGGATAAAGGCAATTGGAATCTGGAGTTATTCTCCCTTCAATCATTTCTAAGAATGACTGAAGGAAGCTCCCTAATTGAAGCCAATTGTTATCCTTGAATCTTGTAGCGCTCCATTCATAGGATAACCCCCTACGGAACTTGTCCATTTCATAGTTTTGTGTACTTCAAGCATGCAAAATGAGGAAAATTTCAATTCTCCTCGATGCATAGTACAAAACCTCAAATAGTCCATTTGAGCATTTCCCCTCATTCGTCTTTCGAATATCTTCAAAACAAATATTTTTGTGAATTCCCACTCTTTGGAAGTTAGTCAATTTTTCACTCATGTCAGAGCACTGATTTTTAGGGCTCCTACATGAGCCTTATGTTAGAAAAATTAAAATACAAGTGTTGGAGCAGTGATTTTCACCACTCTTACATTTTACACTCAATTTCTTGAATGCACAAGTGGTGAAAATCACCGCTAGTGCATCTTTTTCTCCTTGATGTACTCCACATAATTAATGCAACTCGAGTTGCATTAATGACATTTTCTAATGACTTAATAAAGTCATTTTAAACTAATCTATCTTCATTCTAATCTGCCATTATGTCTTCCTCCTCATGTTGATCGCTCTCCAACCTCCAGTGATCTATGTTTGAAGATTTTTTCAAGCATTCAAGCTAGGGTTTCAACATTTTTACCAGATGCACTTTGTTTTCTTCTTATTCGTCATTATTTTATGCTATCTTTTTCTCACGTCCCTTCTTTTCTCTTAGGTTTTCAATACTTTTATTTGAATCTATATCTTTGTTAGGGTTTTCGTAGTTTTTGTTCTTAAAATGTGCCCTGCTTTTCTTTGTCTTTGTTTTGCACGTTTTTATTATTAGTGCCTTGGGTATGTTTCTCCCCACACATTTCTTTGTCTTTTCCATGATGTTTTTAAATGCCTTTTCCTTGATTCTCATCAAGTTTCTCATCTTGTTTAGGAAGTGAATGTTTTCACTTCACCAAAAAAATCCCTTTTAACTTTACATGTGACGGCGGGCTTTTTCGCCACTTTCACATTATTTGATCTTCCCCCCACTTGTCAAAGTGGTGAAAATTCCCGCTTCTAAACCACTATTGTTCTCCAAAATCCAAGATGTAGGAGTGGTAAAAATCATTTCTCCTACATGGAGTATCTTCATATTCCATATGCGTAAGTGGTAAAATTCACTGCTCCTACACTTAACTCCAAAACGAAAAGAATGAAGGACATGCACGAGCACTAAAATTTAGCGCCCAATCATAAACTAATATTTTCCCATATATTCCCTAGTGCTAATTTTTAGTGCCCCAACACTTTACCTCCCAAATGCTGAACATGTAGGAGCATTGTTTTCCAACGTTACTACATGCAAACTAACTTCTCAAGATGTAGGAGCACTGATTTTCAACGCTTTTACACAAAAAATAGTTTTTCACTATAACACTTAGAAATCACTCCATTTGTTCTCCAAACTTCATTTCATCGCTAATGCTCTATTTTTCGTGCTCTATAGCTCGTTTGCACTTGGTCCAAATTGCTTGCTTGCTTCACGCTTTCCAACAATGCATTTTCTCCTAACATCTACTAATCCACTATTCTTGTAGTTCCTCTCAAACTCTCATTAGGTGATCCAAGAAAGTGACATCCCTTGATCTTTGGTATTTTTAGATGATAGCAAAAAAGTCTTTGTCATCTTCTAAGAAGGAGGGAAAAATAAAGTACAAATATCGAGGTATCTTTCCACCTACTGTTGTGCTCTCAAAAGTGGATGAAATCAAAGACACCAAAGTTGGCCATCAAGACTTGGAAGATTTTGTAAAAAGAACTGAGATAAAACCATTAGAGGAAAATTTGAGATCTATTGTTCATAGCAACTTGCACTTGGTATCTACATTCCCAACTGCTGCTCATAACACAAAGTTTGTTCTCCAAGTTGCATCTCATTACATTTGAGATGATAGAAGTGGGAGAGATTCCTCAAGGTAAATCATGATGAGATTATATCCTGAATTCTTTGATATTGTTTTCCGGGTTCCACACATGGAACAATATACACAAATCTTAATTCAACAAGAACAGGAGGTCTATGATAAAGATCCCAATAAAGCTAAAACATTGATTAAAAGTCAATGGTTGAAATATCCAAGGCCTACTATCTCAAGATGGCCTAAAGGGATTCCTCGAAGTGACTTCAAAGAGGATGTTAGGGATATGATTACTCTCTCGAGCAGGGTTAAAGGATTGCCCGTTTCATGTAATTTTCAAGATTGGATGTATGAGTACATCTGGATCATCAAGAGAAGGAAATCATATATTGATTGGGGAACTCAGATAAGTGATGAAATCCATTAACAATTGATCAATGTGCCAACTACTTTGAAATTTTACATGAATTACTATTTGGTATATGTTGTTGCAGTAATGAGGCAATTTCCAGGTTTGTCTACCAAAGGAAACATACATACTATACCTCTATATGAGTTCAATTATCAGTTAAAATTAAGAGAAATTATTCATCATTTAAGAAGAGTCACAGATGCATTCTTTGTACCCCTATTGTTCGCTTTTGATTTGACTCTTGAAAAGAAAAGAGCATTGGATGAAGCCTTCAAAGTGGTTGGTAAGGTTGGATGTATCTTTTTGCAGTTCCCAACTTTCACCTATAGGAGAGTAGGTTGCTATACTGGGTGTCCATACATGTTGCCCAGATATCCCTTAGATAAGTGGATACTAATGGAGCTATGAAAACGGTCGATCTCGGTTCACAAGGAACGCCAGTGAATTCACAAGCTAGGTTTTAGGTTTCCACTAACAATTGGGAGATATACTATTCACAGTGTACAAAAATCAAAGTTAGTTGGTGCAAAAAAGAAAATCATGATTATAAGAACATATAAATATAGATTTGAATTTGACTACCAATATGTAAAGAGGAAACTAAAGAAAGATCATCGACATGTCTACCGCTTTGAAGACATATGGGTAGAGTGCAGAGATGAGGAAGACATCTGTAAAATGGATTTTTGTAGGTTAATAGTAGAGCAGATTAGAGATCTTGGTGTAGTTGATCTACCAGAGAATTTCAAAGATCCTGGCGACATCATAAACTTTGCTTATGAAGAAGATGAAATTGCTAGGAGACCCTTACCTCCAATACAATGGTCCAATAAGGAAAGTGTCTCTATCAGAGAAAGGCTTGTTCCCATCCTACACAACACAACAAAATGATTGCATAAACATGGCTTCCAAATGAAATCTTTCAGGATAGAATCAGAAGGAGAAATACCAGGAGTAAAAAATAGTCAACAACAAGAGCTTCACACAAAAAACAAGCATGCGGAAACTCCCTCTTCTTCTCAAAGAGGTTCTAAGATCAAGTTCACGTTTGGTAAGAGTGCTCCACAAACAATTGAAGAACATGAGGCAACATAATCTGAATAAACACATGTAGAAGGAAAGGAGCTTGATTTTGAGGAACAATCATCCAAAGAAGAAGAAGAGGATGAAGGTGAAGAATCAGAAGAATCTGATGAGGAGCAATCTGCAAAAGATGAAGGTGAAGAAGAAGGTAATGAGGAGGAACTTAGGCATGATGATGAACAACCTCTATCTCCCCATGAGAATATTGTTGAAGATATTCCTCAAACGTCATCACCTATTACTTCAAATGTCCCTCATACCCCCTCAAATCCTACCACTCCTCCACTCCTCTTCCTACTTCACCTCCTCCTACAACAACATTGCATGCAGTAGATTTTTCCATTCCCCCTTTAGTGTCAACAATCCTTACCACTCCTCCTACACTTTCCAACTTACAAACTATTCATGTTTTGTCAAGTTCTCCCTCATCTATTCCTACTTTATCATCTCCATCTTTTGATATCTCTTCAAAGGCTGAATTTCACAGGTTCATGAATGATTCTTTGCAAAATCCACTTGATTTTCAGTCCACTAGAGCTATCATGACTGATACTACTCCGATTTTCACAATATCAACCATTTCTACATAAGTGGTTGTGGCACAAAATTTGGAAGTATGTCAAGAAGCATATACTTCCTCCCTTCCTCCTTGGTTGATCTCTCAATTATCAAAGTGAAAGAAACAAATGATCTCCCCAAATGAGCTTGATCTTGAAGAGATAGCTCCTCCAAAATCCAAGGGGAAGAAAAAGGTGGAAAGTCCATTCAAGGCTTCATGTTGACAAATCTAGTCGCAAGTTTGTAGAGATTGGTCTACCCCCACAAGAAGAAGGTGATGTAAACATGAAGGATTACACTGTCACAAGAGTCCAACTTGGAAAAGTGACAAATGCAAGTGAAAAGGCAGATGCACAAGTGGACCTGGATGCATTAGCAGGAAGGGTTGATAAGATGGAGCAAGCCAAAAATATGTACAAGGAGAAAGCTGAGTGTTATGCAGTAGTTTTGAGGAATATTGCAGGCTCTTTCAAGAATGTAGAACCTATGGCCATGGTGAACATCAAGGAACCAATGGTACAAAAGGTGGAGAAATTTTCCTCTAAGGGTAAGGTGTTATATGATTTCTTTGATGAAATGATAGAACATGGTTCACAAGTCATAGCTATTGCAAATGAGAAGACTGCTCAGATAGCCAAGCTGAAATTAGAGCTTGAAAAAGAAGAAAATATACTTTCTAAAGAGTAGAAAGAAATGGAAAAATGTCTCATATTTTGGTCACAAATGAAATAGAAAAATCTAATTAAGTTGGTGGAAGTCTGTGTAATTCCTGACAAAGAGAAGTATGTGGAGATAAGAGAATCTTTGAAAAACTGTATACAAGTGATCAAATCTCTTATTAAAGACATCCACCAAGTACAAGAAGATGTCGAAGGACATCATGTTATCCTAGTGAATGGAATTAAGGAGTTACCAGGTAAGCTCCTTGATGATGATCATACTTTCCTCCCAGTTAGTGAGATTGTTCAAATATTCAAGGAAGTTGTCATGAAGGAAGTGGAAGATGAAGGTTTTTCAAAGACTTCCATGCACGCCATATGTGATGTACGAATTTCTCTTGATTGTCTCAAGACGCATCTAGATAGATGCAAGAAGATCAATCACAAGATTTCACACCATTGTGGACTATACAGTTGGTCTAGATGAGGCATTCGTATTGGAGACAAAGAAGAAATATGAAGACTTCCCCGCCCAATGCAAGGAACCATAAAGACTTCTTGTATCTCCATTGTTAGATAGTTTTATGCTTTCATTTATGCATTTTGTAAATAGTTCTCGACATCTTACATGTCATTTTCCAAGATATAATTACATGTAAAAGCATAGATGTTTTCCTATAATGATGGACAACATTTTTGAATAAGTTGATTTGTTAGGTAAGATTTTCCTAGATTCAATCATTCGATTTTCCTAAATTTTCTATCCTCTCTCATCTATAAGTAAGAGATGATTCTATTTTAATTGTTACCTTTTATCTTTTGCAACGACATGCTACCCATTTGAGAAGAAAATACATGAAAATTTGTGTTCATCTTTGTGAATCTATTTTGATCAATAAAGAAGTGAAGTTGCATACCAAAATTTGTTTTGGGAACAAATTATCTTATGGATTGATCGAATTGGTAGTGATTAGTAACTAAGATCTGAAGGGCTTTGAGTAAATCCATGTAAACTTTGAGTTACACTCTTTACTTAAATTTGTGATATTGATTGAATACTATTGGTGAATTTTCTACAAGACTTTGTGCTTGTATTTATTCATGTTGTTCATGGAATTGTTGTGAATTATCTAGAATACTTTGTGCTTCTAATACAATGTTGG
This sequence comes from Sequoia sempervirens, assembly GCA_007258455.2. Lineage (NCBI taxonomy): Eukaryota > Viridiplantae > Streptophyta > Pinopsida > Cupressales > Cupressaceae > Sequoia > Sequoia sempervirens. The sequence goes on along the minus strand of VDFB02063809.1, from coordinate 3,189 downwards.
TTACATATCTTAAAGGATTCATTGGTGAAAGCTACAAAACAACTCTGTGCCTTTGTGAGTTTTTTTTTGTTTTATCATTTATCGTTATCATGTTGGTATTCCTAGGCTTTGCTTTAACAAGATAGGAATATTGGAATATTACTGCTTTTGTTTTTAGTTTGAAGTTCTATTGAATCAAGAACTTAAAATCGTGAAGCATTGTAGACATGTTCTCTGAAAAAAGAGAGAATTATGAATGTGACACACCCCCATATCTTAATTATAGTATACATTATTGTGAATACTAATTAGTTTTACTTAGTTTCAATAAGCAGTAAGAAGGGTGCCTCCCCTTTATGAGAGGAGAGATTGTATCTCACACAGTTCTGGCTGAAATCAAGTTTTGCAATCTTTTAAAAGGGATTACATAATTTTCATCCAACAAGAATAAAGGTCTCAAAATTTGAAAAAAGGGAGGCTAGGGAGGGTGTTTAAAATAGGGTAAAGAAGGTTTTGATCCTAGATGTTGTCAAGATAAGAAACCAAACTCAACAAAGGATAAATTGGTGAAAAAAGTGAAGCCTAGGTGACAGATTTTCCTATCTTCATTAATATTTTTGAGGATGGTGTTACCTAGGATGATAAAGAAATATTATTGAGTGGTTCAAATTAAATAGAAGGATTTTATAACCAAGGGAATTATGTCTCTTTTCCCATGTGAAACTAGGGCAAGGTCATCAAGGAGGATCTTTAGAGTCAAGATTACTACCCTTCAAGAAGATTCAAATTCCCCAAACATATTCTTATCTAGTTTATCAATGATAATGAAGCTCAAAATTATAATCTAAGTCTTGGTAGTAGTAGCACATGGAAGGACATTATAGTAATTATATGGATTGGCTATAACCAAAATTTAAAACAAGATGTCAACCATCTATAAGAGGAATAAATAGGATTAAGGGAAATAATAAAGAAAATGAAAAATGATATGACATATTTTAAAGGAAATGTTGATAAGATAATCAAACTCAATATCACAATGATCAATAATTGTGTCAACAATATTAAGAGGTTTGAAGATAGTTGAAAGAAGAGGAAAGAAGAGACACCTAGATTGATACAAGAAGGACCAAGCAAAAGAACTAGGAGCCACTATTAGGGTTATGATATGGAATCCATTGAGGTGAATAATTTGAACAATCACTTGCAATATATGAAAGATGAATAGGAGGATTCTATTACTCTTAAAGGTTGGAAGAGCCTTGTATTTGATCTTCTTGATCATGACTTTAGCAACTAGTTTGCTTCTATTTTGGCTATCAATTGTCACCTTTTTTCTATTCTTTGTTCTTATATTTCTTTTCTATTTTATGGTTTACTCTTTTAATTTTTTTAGTGTTCTCTCTTGGTCCTATGTTGTAAAAGGGTTGGGGCCCTTTCAAAACCCCATATTTTTCTTTATAATAAAAACACAAAAAAATGTTACATAATCTTGATGCTTATCTTGATGTAGCCCTACAAATCTTAACATGTCAAACTTGATGAAAACCCTAAAATAGCCTTAATGTAGAACTTGAGGCAATTCTTGACACCACATTGACACAATACCTCATGTATAGCCAAAAGCACACCTAAAAGAAATCAAATTTAATGCAAAAAATTATGGATTAATTTTAGAGTGATAAAAATAAAATCATTAGAAAAATACTTTGCATCATAAAAAAACAAGGAAATCCTAAGCTTATTTTTGTTCAATTTTGACATAAATCTTTTTGTTGCTAATTTGATTTTTTGGTATAGTATATATATTTACTTTATTATTTTGCACATCAGGTTAAGTGCACCAAGATGGTGCACAAAAAGGGGGTCAAAAGTGGCCTCTTTTTTTCTAAAATCAGTTAAACTTGAATTCAGAGGAGTAATTTGAGGTTCATGCACTCAAAATTTGAAGATACCAAAAGAATAAGAATTGTAGTACTCTGAATCTAGTTTCTAAACTACTAAATTTTTTTAAAAATGGATAAGATTAAGAGGATCAAATGCTTCATTCACGCAAAAGTGTTCTTGTTTTTCAGAAAAAAACATAACATATTGTCTAGTGTGCGCCCCTCACTTTTTGTAGTTGCATTTAGTATTTTCAAAAACCCATTGGTAGAAATATAGTTAAGAGTGAGTACTAGAAGTTGTATATTTTTTTTATAATTTTTTATTGAGTACTTTTTTTTTATGATTTTTCAAAGTGGATGCATCCTGAAATGAACATCACTAAGCGTGTGTGTCACATAACTTGCACCAAAATAATCGAAAATGCAATTTTTTTCCAATATCTAAAAAATGAAGTGTAGAATAATATTATATATATATTTTTTGAATTTGGACAAGCAGGTTAAAATTTATTAAAAAAAGTCAATACATATGTCTCTAATAACTATGGAAACATTAGTGAAAGAAATAAAAAATAAACATTTTTATGTAGTTCAAATCTTAAAAAATTATATGGTTCTTGGCGTTTAAATCCACACCTCTGGAATGCAGATTTGAAATGGACAGCTATGCACAGATAAACTGCTCTTCAAATCAGGAGGGGAAGCTCCCTCTTGCTGATGTTGCGAAAGAAAGTAAATTAAATCTAATTTGCCTATCTTTTTGGTTCAGCTAGAGCACAAGGTTTATAACACTCAAACGCCACAACTAAGATTTTCTGATTAAGAATTTCAACTACAACTAACTTATGCTAAAGACATTTCTATTTTCTCAAGTAAACGCAAAGCAAGAGAAATAGAAATGAACAAAGTTTGATTCTCTGACAAAATACTTAGATAATCTCTTCTTCCAACATACATCTACTTACTTTCAATGTAAGCTGAAATCAAAGATCATATAAGCACAACACAATAAACGAAAATCTGAGACAATATATCAAGGCAAAGGAGGCTCAAGACTTTATTTCTCAAATTTTTGGAACAAGGATTACACTAAACACATGCACTAAACAATACTTGCAGCTAAAGAGGCAAGCAATTTTCTCTTACACAAAGTGAACTGAAACTAAAAAACAACTTGCTACATTACAGGCTCACAATTTTCTATCACAATAACCGTTAAAGAAAATAATGAGCAAAGGCTCTTATTTATAGGCAAGCAGAGGAGTAGGGAACCCTAAAATCTCCTTGCTTTTACAACTAGGGCTTGCTCAGCAAGCAAGATTTA
>VDFB02063808.1:0-16094 GCA_007258455.2 Sequoia sempervirens | reverse complement strand
CTGATTTTCAAGTGTTAACTGGAAAACAACGCCCAAAGGTTTTCGTTGTTGGATCTTTTATTACTTATTTATTTTTTTTATTTTGAAATATATATATACATACACCATTATTTAGAACAAGTGAGAGGAAAAAGAGTTAGTTCCTCCATCATAATACAAGTGAAAGTTTCTTTTGAAAGGGATCATTTGTAAAGCTTCAAACGATGCCCATTGACAAGAAGAGCCATGTGTTTTGAATCCACAGTGCATAATCTAACAACACCATTATCGTACATAGTTTGAATTTCATAAGGACTGAGCCAACAAGTATGGAATTTCCCTTTGAAGTCTTGGAGTTGGGAGTCATAAATCAATGCCCAATCCCTTGGTTGGAATGTTTATGACTGAATGAAGCAGTCATGCCATTACGCTCTTTGTTTCTACACTAATTTTTCATGAATAAGGGTCTCACAACACATATCGTCTAAAGAATGGAGTTGAACAATTCTCTATTTCTGGGCATCACTGAGATTCATCCCAAGCTAAATGGTTGTGAAGACATCTTCACTTCAAATTCAATTTTAAAGACAACCTTCTTACCATAGACAAGCTCATATGGTGTTAATCCTGTGGTTGTTTTCCAAGTTATGCGGTAGGCCCAAACTATCTTGAGAAGTCTTTATGCCCAGTCCTTCTTGCGCAATGCTATTGTCTTCATGAGAATATTCTCCAATTCTCAATTGGTTACTTCTACTTGCCCATTGGCCTACGGATGGTATGGAGAGGACTTTTGATGCTTGATTTCATATTGGCATACCAATGCAAGAACCAAGTCAAAGGTGAACTATGCTCCCTAGTCCATGATAATTTCTCTAGGCACACCATACCTGGTAAAATCTCTGAATACAAGAAGTTAGCAACCTTAGTATCCCTAGCATGCTTTAAGGCTACTATCTCTACCCATTTAGTGACATAATATGTGCAAACCAAAATATATTTTTTATTCTAAAGAGGACTAATGGGCCCTACAAAATCTAAACCCCATTTTTCAAATGGTTCTATTGATAATTGTGGGTGTAAAGGCATCTCATCAAAGTGAGTAGGCCATCCCATACATTGAAATTTGTCACAATATTGAACAAACCTTTTACAATCCTTGTAAATCATTAACTAATAGTATCCTATAGTTAAAACTTTATTAGTGGTCTGGTGTGCTACAAAATGGCCCCGACAAGGCTCAAAGTGACAAGCATAGAGGATATCAAAAACATCCTCCTCTACAACATAACAACACATAATATTATCTATCCTAGTACAAAAAAGTAAACCATTTATCCAACTATACTACCCACTAAGCCCTATGAGATTTTTACATTCTCGTGGGGAGAAGTGGGGTGGAAACCTACAAGTAACAAGATAGTTAGCAATATCAACAAATCAAGGGCTCTTTATAGAAATAGAAAAAAAAATTCATCTGGAAAAGTATCATCCATAGGAACTAGTTCATCATCATGTTGCAATCTAGATAAAAAGTTTACTACTGCGTTCTCTCATCCCAGTTTATCGAGAATAGTAATTTTAAATTCCTGCAAGAGATGCAACCACTTAATCACTCATCCTGTAACAATTGGTTTATTCATGAAAAATATAATAGTAGAGTGATCCGTATGTACAAAAACCTTGTACCCATTTATATAGTGGCAAAATTTATTGATTGCATAGACTACAACCAAGAATTCCTTTTCAGTGACAACATAGTTTACCTCAACACCAATAAAATTCTTACTAATATAATAGATGGAGTAAAAGAGTCTTCCTTTTGTCCAAGTATGACTCCCATGGAATTATCTAATGTGTTGGTATATATGTGGAATGGCAATTCCCCATTGGGTCCTCACAACACAAGTGTAGTTATAAGTTTACCTTTGATTTATTTAAAGGCTTGTTGGCATTTAGGTGTCCATGAGAAATTTGTGTCTTTCCCTAGCAACACAAAGAGAGGTGAAGCAATCTTGTTGAAATTTTGAATAAACCTTTGATAATAGTTCCATCATTCCCTAGGAAGCTACATACATCCTTTGGAGAGGTAGGCTCGGGAAAGTATTGAATGATTTTTACCTTTTTAGGATCCACTTCAATTCCTTTTATAGAAATATAATGATCAAGAACAATACCTTTAGTCATTAAAATATGACATTTTTCACAACTTAAAGAAAGATTAGTATCAATACATTGTTTAAGCACTTTTTTAAGATTTTCATTAGCTTCATCATATGTATCACCATAAATAGTAAAGTCATCCATATACACTTCCACACAATCATAAATTAAATCTGCAAAAATACTCAGAACAACTCACTAAATATAGTAGGTGTATTACACAATTTGAAAGGTAAGACATTGTATGCAAATGTGCCCCATAGGTAGGTAAAAGTAGCTTTGTCTTGGTCTTCCAGGGCAATATGGATTTGATTAATACCCACTAAATCCATCAAGAAAGGAAAAGAACTTTCTAGCTAAGGTGTCTAGGACTTGTTCAATGAAAGGAAGTGGGAAAAGGTCTTTCTTAGTGGCCTTGTTAAGGGCCCTATAATCAAAACATATTCACCATTTTCCATTCTTTTTAGGGACAACCACAAGTGGGGACACCCATGGGCTATATGATATAGGATAGATAAACCCTACATTAAGCAACTTCTAAAGTTCATCCTTAACTATCTCCCATAAGACTGGGTTTAATCTTCTCTGGGGTTGTCTCATAGGTCTACTCCCTCTATATAGATATGGTGTGTATAGGTTGTAGGATTAATACCTATCATGTCTTGGTAATCCCAAGCAAAGGCCTCTTTATGGGAACACAACATCTCAATTAGGTATTCTAATTGTGAGGCATTTAAGTTGGGATTTATGTTAAGTGTTTTACCTGGAAATATTTCAGTAGCTTGAGACTGTACAAGGGTATCTACAGCAAGCAATTATGAATTAGACGAAGATGGGTCAAAATAACTAGATATCATAAATGGAATATCTATACAAGAATGCAACAATAATTTGTGTAAGGTAAAAAAATGTTGAATAGATTGTGAACTGCTAACTAATGGAAGTTTCCAAATGGGCAATTATCACTTATACCCATAGGAAAAATCATTGTCTCTAAAACATTATCAACCAAATAATAATTTTGCAAGAAATTATTATTAATAGTGTCTTTTGAAATATCCTCAAATTCCCTACTTTGATCTATTGACAAAATAGGTAAAAACTCTTCTAAATCACTATTGATCCATAAGGGATCCTCCGTTTCCAACAATGGCTACGCTAGAGGGTACATCGTTAATTGTTTTGTTTGCTCCCCTTTCGAAATCACCATGTTTCCAGACCTATAATTAATGAAAGCATTAGCAATGGATAACCAAGGTCTTCCTAAAATTAATGGGTACCCCCTAGCTTAATCTTTGGTTGCAAAATCATGAAATATGTTGGATACTCCCAAGACTCAATAGAAATAATGATATCTTCAATCATACCTTCAGGTTTTACAAGGGAGTGATTAGCCATTTGCAAGACTGTTGGAGTAGGTCTTAGTCCTTCAAGGTTCAACCTCTCCTTAGTCTTGTTAGTCATCACATTTATAGCTACCCCTAGATCCATAAGTGTATTTGAAATGATTACATCACCAACACTTACCTTAATCATTGGACTCCCTAGATCCACATACTTAGGAATGAAGATTCTCCCCAACATCATATCTACAATTTGTCTAATGACCTAGACTATCTTGGGGTCCTTCTTCTGTTGTTTCCTCCCATAGAGTTCTTTGGTTGCTTTGGTGTAAACCAAAACATCTTGAGTACCCTACAACAAAGGAATTTTAATTCTAACATTACATAGCTCGTTCATAAAATCAAAATCGGGTTGAGATGTTTCCTGTTGTTTTCATGCTCTTGCAACCTATCTGGAAATGGAGGCTTTGGTTGCTCTTTCTATGGCTCAACTAGAGAGTCCTCAACTTTTGTGATGGTTGGCACTTGGAGGTTATTCCCTAACCTTAGGTGTACACCATCAATCTCTAATACATTGACATGATAAGTCAAGAATCATGCCACTTCATTACTATAAACCAGTTGAGCCACTTTATTATTTGGATTAGGTGATGGTTGTGCAGGCATAGGCGTGGCTTTTGGATTTGAGTTGAACTAGATGGTTTTGCATTAAATGATGGATTTTTTAGGCATAGGCTTTTGGCTTTTGGATGTTGAGAAAAAATACAAATGGAAGGTGATTGATAATTCTATCACTTACAAAAAAGTATACATACACATATGCCCGTACAGGGCCTTACAACACCAATGAACACTAAATTTTAGAATAAATATGCATAAAAATAGTGGTTTTCTTTATTCCTTCTCCAATTTTCAATCACCTACGAGTTACAAAATGCATACAAGGCCTTTTTAAAGGAATTCAAACTTGTCCCTTTAGTTTCTAACTAATTCCCAACAAAGAAAACTAACTTGACTTTTCACCTTCCCTATTTTTACATCTTTTTGCAATTTTGCACTTTTGTATGACAGCGTTTCACATTTTTACAAAATTTGACAAAATAGACTCAAATAACCATCCTAATGATCTCAACATGTAAAAAATGACCCAAATGACCTTACCACAATGTTGAATCATCAAAATTTGAATCTAACTTCAAAAATTGGTCTATGGAAAGATGAGAGTGTCATGGTGCTCCTGCACCCTACTCGCGGCCAAAATAATTCCAAGCCCTCTTGAATTTGAAGTTGTCAACAAATCTCCATTCTTTGTATGCTCTTCCTTAAACTGACCTTGAAATTTCTTTCATCTCCTTCATTTTTACCTTTGGTTTGAAATTTTCCATGCAAATCAGTCCTCTATCTTGCTTGCCAACACTGTGTTGCTTCTCAATTTTCATCTCAACACATTGTCCTTCTCCTATTTGCTGCATCTTGATCTTCAAATTATTCCCTATCCAAAATATTAGTACTAAAAATAAATGATACATCAACTCTATCACAATACCTCCATTTGTCTTCAATTCTTTGTAAATCTCCAAGATCAAGTCATCTTTAATCATTTCTTCATCCAATCTTGACACCAACTCAATATCTCCTTCCTCTGAGATCAGGTCCTTTATTTCTACTTTATCTTCATCTTCATGCTTGGGAATGAATTCTTCATTTTCATCTTGAAACTCTTCTTCTTCATTTTTCCTTCTCCTTCTTTTGACAATCTTTTGAATGGGCTATACCACTTTCTTTCTCATCGATAAGTGCCAACTGAATGATTTTCTATGCAACCTTTCCATCTCCATCTGGAATTCTTGGAACTCTTTTTCCAACCTTCTCATCTCTTGCTTCAATGTCGATATCTCTTTTTACATCTTCTCTTATCTCTTTATCTTCTTCCTTTCTTCCTCTTCCTGCAAATTCCTTCTCAAAATATCCATCTTCACAAGCAAGTCTCTCCTTGCTTCACTCTCTCTTAACTTTCTCTGCCTTCTCTTAGCAGCAACCAAGTTCTTCTTAACCTGCACACAACTACAACACACAAACACAAAACCACAAACTTCTCTCCTTTCCCAGAGCCTTATAGCTCTAATACCAAACTGATGCAAGTACAAAGGAATAAAACTCACTCAAACAATCTCATTAGACAAAACTCAAAACCTTCTTTGTTGGTTACTCATCTTTTACTCACTCATTCATTCCACAAGGCACATAATCCATCAAACATCAACACAAAAATTAGAGTCCCAAACTTGTATCAAACCTCAACCACCTTGGAAATCATAAAGTTACCAGATTAAGCCACATAAACCACTAACTAATGGCCTTTAAATGAACAAAACCCCAAACTCTGCAAACATTGTCCAAATTAACAATTAGGCCATTTAGGCCACCTAAACTACAACTCCAACATTCCCAAGCCCATATAATTTTACTAATGCCTCAAACAAGTGTAACATTTCTTGCATAACCATATGAAACCTTCTCCCACTCATTGCCCATGACATTTTATCAGACCTTCATACTGAACCTTTATATCTGACTTCAAAATAAGACTGTGACAACTTTGTCCTGATAGGACAGTCAACCTACAATGGCTTTAGGCATATAAATCCTCCAAACCCAATCTATAAATGACTCACAATACACTTAAACACCATTGAAACACAATACCACCCATGTAAGTCTCAAAAATCACAATCAAAACTCATAGATCCTCACTGTATACTGTAACCTTTAGATTTTTTCAATGTTTAGAGCTAGGGCTTCATGAAATCAGCCCAAAACTTCAACCATAAACCCTGCAACCTTGAAAATGTGTTAGAGAATGTTCATTACCACTAGTACACCAATTTTCAAGAGGAACTAATGGTTAAATATTTAGGAATACAATTTTGAATGCCCACTAGTTACCCTAATAGAGGGTTTTGACAGTCTGCAATAATTTCACAATATCTTGCACAAATATAAACCAAATTACATGAGACAAATTAAAAATGGAAGGTGATTGATAATTCTATCAATTAAAAACAATTATACATGCACATATGCCCATACAGGGTTGTACAACACCAATGAACAATAAATTTCAGAATAAATATGCATAAAAATAGTGGTTTTCTTTATTCCTTCTCCAATTTTCAATCACCCATGAGTTACAAAATGCATACAAGGACTTTTTAAAGGCATTCAAACTTTCCCCTTTAGTTTCTAACTACTTCCCAGTGAATAAAACTAACTTGACCTTTCACCTTCCCTATTTTTACATCTTTCTCCAATTTTTCACTTTTGTATGACAACTTTTCACATTTTTACAAAATTTGACAAAATAGACTCAAATGACCATCCTAATGATCTCAACATGTGAAAAATGACCCAAATGACCTTACTACAATGTTGAATCATCAAAATTTGAATCTAGCTCCAAAAATTGGTCTATGGAAACATAAGGGTGTCATGGTGCTCCTACACCATTCATCATAGAGTCAATCAATAGAGTTATTCATAACCAATTTTATTCAATTTCCTTAACAAAAAAATTTAGGTAATTATCCTTCAAAGCTTCTTTTATTTCATAGAATGAAGATTACATTCAACTATAGGGGTCAATATCATACACTTCCAATGGGTATACTATGAAAAGAAGCATCTACTTGTGCTTAGGGGTATTAGAGAATGTCGCCATGTTTATAGAACATGGGCTTAAATATGGTGTACCAAACAAAGTGAATAATTATCATTCGACCCTCTTTTACTCTTCTTAGGGGTTGGAATTTTTTCCAATACATTTAACCCTATACTGTTACAATACCATAAGAAAAATATTTAACACTAAGTGGATCAATGTGAAGGACTTCATTTTGTTCTTCATATTTTATATAAACATATGGTAACAAATTAAGAGACAATAAACAAGATATCGCTAGAAATAATACTAATGCTATCATTCAGCTCAATACACTATGAATTCTTGCTTGATGTCTTTAGACATCATGGGGTTTGTCATCCCAATTGAGATAAGAATAATAGAGCCAAGGATCACTCAATGTGTTTTAACATCTTAGACTAACGTTTGTATATACATACATACATACACACACACACACATATATATATACATCTTCATATATATATATATATATATATATATATATACAACATTATCATTTATTTTGATCATTTAACTTGAAGTAATGAATATTCATCATGCTTCCTACTAAGGCACGATTAACATCATGGGTATTTGATTCCCCTTTGGAATAAAAATTTAGTAAATAGAATGATGAGAATTGTTTGACACAACAACATGTTACAGTGATAAAAGTTTAAACCAAGTATGGAATAGTCATATTGTTCCTGGGTGCATTCCACCCTATCCAAAGTTTTACAAAATATAGAGATTGCAAGCGGATTGGGATATCACCCAAATGAATGGTCATTATTACATAGTTAATATTGATAGCATTGAATAGTCGATTTATGGCTTTGCTTTGAATAAATATTAGTTCTACCTTCAACCCAATTCACATGCAATTCATGCCAAGTGAATTATGCCCCTACCTCTGTCATTTTTAGATAGAGTGTCCAAATGAAATAAGGCCAGACGAGGTGACAATGACCATGGTAAGAGACAAGCTCATGACTTAAGCCTTCCTAGACTCAAGCAACAAGGTCATTTCCATAATGGAAAGTCCATAGTTTACCAAGTATATAATTTGAGTACAAACATATTCAAGAGTTGGCTACTTTTTTAAATCAAGAATGATAATGGAAAAATAGAGGTTTTGATAGTACAGGAAAAATATTGAAACAATGGAAACATTCCTTAAGATTCAATTCTTACCTATATCTAGTATCCAATCAAATCAAGATAAGAAGAGGTGAATTTTGGAAAGCTATGGAATTGGATTTTTCCTATCTCAAGTATCTCTAAATGACCATCCTTTTCTTGCTTTTTCCATCAAAATTCTTACTCTCTCTCTTTTTTTTATTCAAATTTTCCTCCCTTTTTGCATGATTTTTCCTCCACTAACTTTGTTCCCTCTTCCAAAATTGGAAGGCACCATTATGGCAGTCATCTCCTCCTCGCTTACACTTAGATTTTCTTTTGCTTTTGGGGGGAGGTCATGGGCAGCTTCTACCCATTCGTTTCAGTTTCAAAATTCAAATTTTGATAGATAAAGATTATCAACTTGAAATAAATTCATTTTTAAATAACATTTTTAATCCCTAACACATATTCACATATATACATCTATATATACATATACAGATATATATATATATATGTGTGTGTGTGTGTGTGTACATACATATATATATATATGTGTGTGTGTGTGTGTGTGTATAAATTTTTATTCAAATCATCCTCTAAAGGTAAGGTTTATTTGCATACAAGCATTTTCATAAAAAAGAACACTCCATTCACTAGTGTTTCCTTTTCTTTTTTGAGTGCAACATCATCAAATAGCCAAGATAGACAAATAATCTAACAAATTGTTTTTTTTGCAAGCATACTTGTTTACTCATTAGTCAATTTCACATAAAGAGTGAGTTCAACCATAAAATCGACCAATAACTAATAAAATCAACCTATAACTAATAACTAATAACACTATAAATCTGTATATTTCACTAATTTCCAACATACTAGATTGAATTAGACCATCTTCAAGTAGCCATTCATCATAGAGGCAATCAACAAAGTTATTCATAACTAGTTTTATTCAATTTCCTTAACAAGAACATTTGGGTAATTATCCTTCAGAGCTTCATTTATTTCATAGAATGAAGATTACATTCAAGTATAGGGGTTGATATCATACACTTCCAGTGGGTCTGCTACGAAAAGAAGCATTGATTTGTTCTTAGGGAAATTAGAGAATGTCGCCCTATCTATAGAGCATGGGCTTAAATATGGTGTATCAAAGAGAGTGAATAATTATCATTTGACCCTCTTTTACTCTTCTTAGGGCTCGACATTTTCTCTAATACAATTAACCCTGTATCATTACAATACCATAAGGAAAATGTTTAACACTAAGTGGATCAATGTGAAGGACTTCATCTTGTTCTTCATATTTTATATAAACATTTGGTAACAGATAGAGAGACAATAAACAAGATATCATTAGAAACGATACTAATGTTATCATTCAGCTCAATACACTATAAATTCTCGCTCGATTGTTTCAGACATCATGGGGTCTTTTGTCCTAATTGAGATAAGAATAACAAACCCAAGGATCACTTAATGTGATTTAACATCTCAGACTAATGTCTATATATACATATTATATTTATCATTTCTTTTGATCATTTAATTTGAAGCAATGAATCTTCATCATTCATGTGACCTACTAAGGCACAATTAACATCACGGGTATTCGATTCCCCTTTGGAATAAAAAATTAGTAACTAGAGTGATGAAAATTGTTCAACACAACATGTTATAGTGATGAAATCTTACCAAGTATGGAACATTTATACTATTCCTAGGTACATTAATCCACTCGATCCAAAGGCTTACAAAATATAGAGATTGTACATGGGTTGGGATATCCCCCAAATGAAACATTATTACACAGTTGATCTCGATAGCATGGAATAGCCAATTCATGGCTTCATTTTGAATAAATATGGGTTCAAACTTTGACCCAATTCACATGCAATTCATGTAGAGTGCATACCCCTTTCCTTTGTTATTTTTAGATAGAGTGTTCAAAAGAAATAAGGTTGGTCGAGATGGTGATGGCCATGCTAAGAGGCAAGCTCATGGCTTAATCATTCCCAGACTCGAGCAACAGGGTCATTGTTGTTATGGCAAGCTCGTAGTTTACCAAGAAGATAATTCAAGTACAAACATATTCATGAGCTGACTACTTTTTCAAAATCGAGAATGATAATGGAAAAATAGAGGTTTTGATAGTACAAGAAAAATATTGAAACAATGGAAACATTCTTTGAGTCAATTCTTACCTCTACCTAGTATCCAATCAAATCAAGATAAGAAGAGATGAATTATGGAAAGCTATGGAATCAACTTTTTCCTATCTCAGCTATCCCTAAACAACCATCCTTTTCCTACTTTTTCCACCAAAATTCTTACTCTCTTTCTCTTTTTTTTCTTTTTGAATTCTCCTCCCTTTTTGCATTATTTTTCCTCCACTAACTTTGCATCCTCTTCCAAAATTGGAAGGCGCCATTATGGTATCTTCCCCCTCCTCATTTACACTCAGATTTTCTTTTGATTTTTTTTTTTGGGGGGTGGGTCATGGGAAACTTCCACCCATTCGTTTCAATTTCAAATTTTGATAGATAAAGATTATCAACTCAAAATAAACCAATTTTAAATAACATTTTTAACTCTTTACACATATTTATATGTGTGTATCTATATATATAGATATATTTTATTCAAATTGTAGACACCTTAAAAATATACCGGATTGACATCAGTAACTCCTGACTCTAACTTCTTACTAACATCTTTTCTTCCTAAATCATTCCTACTAACCATTTAATCAAATTCCTTATTTGATTAAATTCATCAGTATCCTCTCTTGGTTAAATAAATCACTTTATCTTAATCAAGTCATTTCTCTTGTTAATTAAATCAATCCATCTGATCTAATTATCCATATTTAATTAAATAATCAATTTATTTGATTAAATCTCTAAAGTATATCCATTAAATTAAATAAATTAAACCTTATTTGATTTAATCTAACACTATCCCTTTTAATTAAATAAATCAAAATCCTTATTTAATTAGCCTCTTATCATATTCCTCTCTTATTTGATTTAAATAAATCCATAAATCTAAGTCAAATAAGTCACATCATCTAATCTTCTGTTAAATTAATTAACCCTTGATTAATTTAATCTCATCTCATGTCACATCCTCTAGATAATGCAAGCTGCACATGAAAATAGATTTAATTCATTTATTAAATCTCTATTTTCCTCACAAGGCATCTTTTGGAATATTCTCTCAATTTGAATTCAAAAATTCCAAGTCAACATGTACATCCAACAAGGCAATAAATTCATCTTACATGTCCTTTGCCTTGAGCCAAGTGGTATTTATTGCATTTTCCCTTCCCTTTTACATGTCATTTCAACAAATTTTGAAATTCAAATATTGGCATTTATTGGCACAAACCCCAAATCTTGCACAACCATCATCCATTCATAGCTTGACAAGTGGCACCATATCATTAATGAATGTTAGTCCCACATTGCTCAAATTTGTGGGGTATTCACCATCTCTTTGAAATCCTGGCAAATGAAGAGCTCCTCTCCTCATTTTATCATCCACAATCCAAGCAAAGTTACCATGCTCAAATATCTCTTGAGTTTCATCCATTATCATTGAGTCATAGTTAGGTTTTGTAGATTTTGGCTTGGAGTCTTCACATTTCATCAACAAAGTGGATCAATCTCTTCAACATTCGAATCTTGCATCATAGGAATTGGGAAAGGGCCAATTTTCACATCAAATTGGCACCAATTCCCCCATGGGATCAAGTGTTTGCTATTTAAATTAGGATTTAATCTAGTTTTTATCATTTCATTGTGTTCTTGCTTATTTTCTTTCCTATTTTGAGTTTGCAAATGGATTTCATGGGGAATCCTTGTTTTAGCTTGCAAATCCTTGTCTAACTCATTTGTTCATGTTGTTTTGCAGGTACTAGGAAAAGGGTTCACACAAATCATCCTTTAAAGGTAAGGTTTATTTGCATACAAGAATTTCATAAACAAGAACACTCTATTCACTAGTGTTTCCTTTTCTTTTTCAAATGCAACATCATCAAATAACTGAGATAGATAAATAATCTAAAAAAAAAAAAAATTGCAAGCATACTCGTTTACTCATTGGTCCATTTCACATAAAGAGTGATTTCAACCATATTGGAATTTCAATACAAAAAGTCATGATTTAAAGTGGTGTGTGCACATTCCAAATTCCATCAATCTTACCATTGTTATCCAGCTAAATATTGCTACCTCAATCGTGTTCTCGATCTTCAACATGTTCTAGCATTCACACACTTGCACTTGCAAAGTTTCATCAGTAACCAATAACCAATGCTTGAAATGAAATGATTCCTTTTAATATCAAGATATTCATCATTCATATTCCATCATATGAATATACATACATTTCGAATGACAATGAAATCTCAAATTTATCACAAATCAACTAATAAATTTCATTTTCCATAAACATTTAAATAACTTAATATTTATTAAATGCAAGCAAAAGTTTGAGATGTGACATAGCTCGTTGTGCCCTAATAACGACCATGTCTCTCTTGACTATCAATTGCTAAACCTCTACTTATGAAACATGTATCTGGGCATGTAGCTCGGCCACCTGAGCATCCACCAGTTGATCCTCTCCCTCCACCTTCATCACCTCGATGATGGGGATCTCCTCCAACCCCTCTGCCATCACTACCCTCTCCCTCTCCTCCTCCTCCTCCTAATCTAGCATCTCCTAATCCCTTCTCACCTCCTCTACCTCAACATCTATGTCGATGGACCAACCTCTAGCTTCTCACCCACCTGTCTCTCCTGAGGAGTTATATCTTCCTATACTTCAATGACTGCTACTATTGATCTAACCTCGCCCTCTTGAGGAGGGGCATCCACTGCTTGACTGCCTCCAACCCACCGTGGTGGATGAGATGGATGAGGTGGTCACCCATCTCTGCCTCTACCACTCCCATCCCTACCTCCTCTATCCCCTCTGCCTCCTTCACCTCATCCATCTCCCCCACCCCCATCATCTCCCTCGTCATCCCCTCCACCTCCTCGACCTCCATCCTCTCCTCAACCTTGGCTTCAACCTAAAATTTCTCTCCTCATCCCTCTCCCTCACCTCTGCACTAGTGCAGGTTGATCCAAATGTGTCAGTGACACTGGCCTATGATGTCCCCACCATGCATTGTACTCCAACATGGTGCCTAGGTCTACCACCTCCACCCTTAGCCCCCACTGTAATGGTTGCAGCCTATTTATATCTTACTCAGTCATGGTAACTAAAATAATTTCCCCCCATGGCTTGATCACCCTATTAGATTGGGAAAACTCTGCAATGCCCATCGATAGCCCCTATTGCTTGTCAAATTTTTGGCATACCCTTTCTCATAGATATCTCTTAATAATGTGTTGAGAGTAAACTATGTGTCCAATCAAATATCAAGTTTGGTGATAGTATGGTAGGCAGTCATCATCATCTATGAATGGGGTACAATCCTTTTAGGGTCTCCAAATGAATGAATCCAAGATATTTATAACATGCCTTCAATAACCAATATCACCCACATGTGTCTACATGACCATGCCTCCATAAATGAACACATACAATAACCCTACTCTTAACTTCCTTTGGACTGGTGGTCAAAACACCATAATGTGCTCCCATGCCCAAACCATTAGAAGAGGTAGTTCCACATCTGATGCTTTATGCACCCCTATACACCATGTATTATGCAGCTAGAAATATAACATGGCCAACATGCATGGCCCCCAAGCATAAACAACACCTTGAGTAAGCATCCCAACTAGCATCTCTCCTTAATCAACTAAAAACACATGTCCCTACCAATTAGGGCACACGACTCCACCAATAGCACTACAAAGGAAAATAATGAAGAGCTCATATCTCTCTGTGAGCACATCCTAGTAGATCTCATACTCCACTCCTAGCTCGGCAACATCCTCATGCTTGAAAACACTCACAATGGCACCATGACCTTGTTCTGGATCACAAGACACATGCTATCCACAAATTGGAATTCTAAGGGTCCACCACACATCCTCTAAGGTCATTGTGGCCTCTCCTATCAGAAAATGGAATGAGCTAGTCTCTAAGTTCCATTGCTCGACCAATGCAGTCAGTAAACCCCTATTAGCCTGAATTGTGAGCATGAATGCCACATAATACAATCCCAATGAAAGTAGTTGATCCCTCTAGTCATCCTCTAACCATTCCTGCAATCTGAAAGTCGAGGAATGACTCTCTTAGGTGTAAATTGGGTCTAATGCCACTTGTGATCACAAGCAACGACATTACATCAATCCAAAAGCCTATGCAAACCTATTTGACCTTGGTCACAAAGAAAAAATTATCCAAATTGGGGCAAAAATTTAAATAGGCAAATGTGTTGCATTGTCTATCATATGTGTTTCAAAAGTCAAATGCATGGAAGAATCTACACATGCGGTTCATCTTTGTGAATGGGTTGAAATCCCTTGCACATGTGGTATTCCAATCAAATGCGTCATTCAAGCCCATAATTGTGTCACAAAATCACACATGCAACTTAGAACCTCACATGTGTCATTTAAACCTACAGTTGTGTCACAAAATTTATTTGCATTGTGAAAAATTAGTTGCATATATACCCTATGCATTTGTGTCGTATTGACCAGATGCAATGAACCACATCCACTTGCAGTCAACGTGATAACAAATGTGATGAACAGGGTTTGTCGCATCTATTTTCCTCCTTTTGGAGCCCTAAATCTACCAAAAATTGAAAAAATCACAAGGCAAGGTTAGTGTACTTATTGCGTCACCTAAGCCCTCTCATCGTCTATAGGTCCTAACCTGATATCAAAAGCAATGTGTAGCATGTGGTATTGGAAACATCTTATAGCAGGGTTTCACTCACTATTCACTCAAGGTTAAAATGCACAAATGACTATTTTTGAGCACCCTAATCACATTTATACCTTTCTAATGTGGGATCTTTACCTCCCTTTTTCACTGGTTGTGTCAAATGTTGAACCTAAACCCTAATTTAAGCTTTTTGGAGGTCTAAAACTGGAACCTTTTGTTGTCTATGCACAAAATTTGCTTGTTGAAATAATTTTTCACATTTAAAAAAAAAATCAAAAATTTGCAAAAAAAATTATGAGGGGGCATAGGTCTATCCCGCCTTCACTAAGGAATGTTGGGGCATGTTCTAAATTGAATTTTCCTAATTATTATTTGACACAACACTCAAAATCACATTATGTCAAAGAGGGGAAAAATGTAAACACTGAAAATGTCTCAAGTCTGCGAATGCCATTTTTCTGCATCAATTTCTCTTCTTCCCTGCATAATTAAATAATTTTAGTTATTTAATTAATGCATTTCCTCTTCTTTATTCTACTTTGATTAATTAAATATTTTTTTAATTATGTCGCTAATATCCTATTCATTTATTTAATTATTCACCTTTTATTGTTCGTCTATAGTTAAATAATTATTTTAATTATTTAACTATTCATTAACCTCTTCCTCTACTATTAAATAATTAATTTAATTTAATTATTTAATATCCTCATTTCCATTTCCTCCATATTTAATTAAATGGTTGAATAATAATCATTTTAATTAAATCCCACTTTCCCCTTTCTCCATAAATAAATAATCATTTTTTATTATTTATTTCTCCACATCCTCTCCCAAATTAAATAATATGATTATTTAATTGCCAAGATTCCCTTCTCCAATTAAAAATTATTATTTGAATGCCTCCACTTTCCCTCCACTTTCTCTTTTGAATTTCAAACATTGAT